>QVOB01014039.1:0-13512 GCA_014839585.1 Pseudomyrmex concolor
AAAAAAAAAAAAACAAATCAGAAAATATATGATTTACATTTAATTACATTATCGGATTTTGCGATTTCTTCATTTTTGTATCAATTACGCATAAATTAACGTACTTGTGGCAATGAACAGAGCACGGAGCTCATCCACGCTATTATCAGCATTATTTTTCCCCTTTTGTAAACATCCAGCACTTGCAGCGGTCGCATTACAGCGTAATATCTGAAACGCGAATGCGTATTTTCTTACCTTAAATGAAATTATAATAAATGTGTAAACACAGGTAATGATGTAACAAAATCACAGAAACGTCTCCGGGATAATAATTTCGACTTGTTCATCATCACATATGCGCTCACCTGTCTATGCTTATGCAAATTATGATAAAAGATGACAGGTACAGGCCGAATATCCTGAAGAAAGCCATGATGCGACACATCGCGTCACCGGCTTGCCAAGACACAGTAGCTGCCCATGCGATTTCAAGCGGCATCATTAAAAACGTCACCTGTTCAAAACATCACATTAAATTACATCGTACATTTGTGTTTCCGTTTTTAAATTTAAACTTCTCACAAAACGTTTCAAAGTTTATTTATTTATTTTTTTTTTCCAAATTCAAGATTGTGTATTTTTGTTACTTTTCACATTTTTTTACACGTATTTGTTACAGTTAATTGCAGATTTAAAGTTATCACAGATTGTCTCGTTGTATTGTTGTATCGTTCTACTTACAAGAAGGTCAGCTATCGACAAGTGCATTACGAGGGTGGTTATCCGGGACTTGGATTTCCGTTTCTTTATTAAGGTCGTTATCAGCACGGTAATATTTCCAGTGGCTGATATCACCATCAGTATGCTGTAAGTGATTATCGTCACTAAGTGACCATCATTGAAGCGCAAATTGTCCGGCAGCTCCGCGTGAACCGTTTCATTGCACTCGAGGTCTTCCCCGGTCTCGTCCAATTGCATCATGTTGTGTATATTTCGTCCGAAGACCGGATTATCACTTTGTCTGCAAGTTGTTGCATATATAATTGTGTTAAAAAAATATATATATTTTTGTAGAGATATGAGTTATTATCTTTTGTTAATTGAGGCGCTAGTTAATTAAAAATTTTTTCACTCTTAATGTGATTTCGTTTTAGAAACCAAGGAGAAGAACTCTTTTTTAGAGCGGAAATGGAGATGGTATATAAATCTGACTTAACGCGAATTCGTTCGAGACACCTCACGCCTGCACTTTTAGCTCGGAAAGTTTGGGAAACAATAGATCAATGCGTCTAATTCACGGTACGCTTCAATGAAAGACGGCCACACAATTCTCACGGAAAATATGCATAGTCGTGTTTCGACGAATGTTTGCCAGGCTATGGTTTATTTGTGGTCAGCAATTTGGCCTTTAAACGCAGCAGTCAAAATTCCAACACGTTCGTAGGGTTGTGTTACGTTAAGACGCGCGACATCTAATTTAATCCGGCGCGTAAATAATTGTCAAATAAATACACAGTAAAAAAAAACATACATAGATATAAATAAAATATTATAATGTGGTAGAACTGCTTTAAAAAATTACTCTATTTTTATTATAAATTTTTGAGATTTCTCTATGAAGTATATTCTGTAAATTTTACTGATCATATTTGATCTAAATTTTTTAAAAAACTTTCAAACTGTGATGCTTTTTCTGTATTGCGAGAAAGAATTTGAAGAGAATTTTAAAGTTGTCTTTTTGAAATAGTATTGTATAGAAATATCTTATAAAAGTAAGCTTGCCTCTTACACTGTTGAATTAAATTTGGAAAAATGAAATTGCTTTCACATTCCAATTGTGAATGTAAAATGGAAACGCACAAATAATAAAAGAGACCACTCGAGAGTGTACGAAAAATGCAAAATTATTATTTCGGAGCGACATCCGTCACTCTCGACTTTAGTTTAGCCCTTTCTTCACTACAATAACAACGAACCCTCATCGTACGGGGTGCGTTGTAATACTGATTCGCTTCACTTATGGCTGATCCGCTAGAGCTTCAGCGCAGGTCTCCGAGTTGTCGTAGGCCGTCGAGACACGAATTAGGTCCAATCTTTTGTGACTATTGCGCGAACCGTTCTCGGAATTGAACTAAAGCTCGCTCGTTCATTTTCGCGATAAAAAAGCGGCAAAAAGCCGCGAGATTATCCTCTCTTCGTAATTTTGTATTACTGCGCGCATTGAAATATCAACGTAGAAATCGCGTTCCAAAGTACCAAATCCGCGTTTGACATCACATGCTAAACACAGCGCAGTGTAACACGGAACTAAACTTCGGCCCCGAAGCGCAAAGTGCATCGGAAGAATACACGTTAAGATAAATGACACTAATGAGCTGTTTTCTTCTAATTAATCTGCCTCTAGATATTTCAAGCGTTCTTCGTCGCAGCTTGATATGCATATTTCAGAATTACGATATGCGCTCTTGTTTTGGCTACATTCATTAATGCTATATATTGTAAACAAATGCATTTGCAAAAAAAAAAAAATTGTGAAAGATAATATTTTCAATATGTATTGAAAGTAATATCTTATTTACATAAAAGTATTTTTTAAAAATGTACATAGAAGTGTTTTATATGCGTAAAAAAAGATCGACGAAAGTTCTGGAACGAGCTTTTAGATAATTTAGACATTTTCTGTAAAATAGCAAAGTTCGTACTATGAACAAAATATGTAGATAAACGCAGAAAAAATGTGGCTAATCTAAAAAACAAATCGAAGAATATGAAACGTACACACTCAGCGGAATATATATTCTACATGTATAATACGTCTGTGAGAGATGGAAGATTTTAATAAATATACAACGCCACGAGAAAAATGATTCTCTCCTCAGCAGACGATAATAATTGTCGCGATCCCTATCTGAGTTCTCGTTATTTTCACAATAGATATCTCTCGTTTAGAGAAAACGACTGCGTAGTAACGCTACGCCTCGATTTGCCTCGATTTCAGTCTGACAAATAATCGTTTTACGCAATTATTTGTCAGACTTGGGGATCAATCGAATTGTCAGATGTTTTCACCCACAAACGGCTTAGATTAGATTAAAACCGGACTGTTTTGTTTCTGCGAGATTAGGCGCTGTCAATCGGGAAATACGTCTTTGAGAATTATTATATTGCAAGAGTCGTGTTTATATATTTGTAATACAGAATTTCGTATGTGATGTTACATGTGTGCGTTAATCACGTAATATGATATGATTCCATTGAACGAAGTTCTTGATAGTTCAATTAGGAATCATTCTCTCTTTCGCACACGTCTTTCTCTCCGTCCTCACGTATTGACGTATCAATACAGTGTAATCGTCGCACAACGAATCCGATGAATGTTCGTATTTGGGACACGCCAAGCGACCGTATAGATATACGAGAATTAAAACAAGTAATAGAACCAAAATATAAACATTAAAGAGATGTCCGTGTGAGATATGAAAAAAACTTAAACCCTTTTTATTTGCTTTTGTACGTAAATTATGTATTACATAATATAAAAAAATCGCAAAAATCAGAATTTTTAAATATTACACCCACACACACATACGGTCTTGTGCAATATAATTCATCTTTATTTCCGTAAACAGTGGAGATCTGATATATCAAAAAGTCGATACTACAACGATGTCTCTCCCACGGTTCATTCTAACGAGGATGATCCTAGATAATGTTCTTACAACGCAAAAGCCGCACCATTTCCTCAATTTTTCTCGTATTTCTAGCGTTTTACTTCCAGCGTTTCTAACAAATATATAAGAAAGGAGCGCTATTTTCAATGCTAAGAGAAAACAGGTACAAAGTTGCATATACAATATATGCTTGTATCTTTACGTGACGAAACGAGAAACAATATATATCACGAAAGAATTTGCGTGCGAATTTAATAATATCTCACTTAACGCAGTTCAATGCGCTGAAAGGAGAGACAAAAAAAAATTGAAATATATTTCTTTATCTAGCCTTTTTTCACATCCAAGTTATGTAACAAATTACGTAACCATTTTTTATAATAATTAAATCTTACAGATCGAACCCACCGATCTCTTCTAATAAACTACAATATATGCCGATCTCTTCCAACAAACTACAATGTTGAATCGTAATCGTCTGAAAATGAATTTTTATCGTGAATTTTTTTATCGAATTACTAACCCGCGCGAACAATCTTCCCGCTGCTCGTACAGTCCGCGTGTAAACACGCAATTCGCGTGAAATTTCGTTATACGCGTTTTTACTTAATCCGGTTTCTCGAGTGGTATCATCGTCGATAATGCTGACACATATATCTCGCTCCGACGAGACACTCGGAGGAAAAAAAAAATAAAAAAAAACGAAATTTTTTATATCGCGGCGAGACGCAGAAAAAATAGGCTTATCGTTCACCTTTTGCGCCGAAACGTCGGACACGCCGCGGACGCGGGGGACTGATGCAAGTCGGCGCGAATTGCGCGTGCGGATACGATCTCGTTTAGTTGATCCACGTGATCAACGAGAGCGAATTCGCCAACGACCAGGCAAATTCGGCGTGGCGAGTATAATTAAACGCGTGCGATGATCGACGAAGTACTGCAGATTCTGTAGGAACGCGCGCGATTCTGAAGTCAGCGTGAAGGGGTCAAGTGTCGAATCCCTTATCGCACATGACCAACGTGTCGGGAAAGACAGTCGTCGGCCGAGCACACAGTCAGAGTGTGACCAGAGCGAAGATCACCGCCGCGACTACGACGACGACAGTAGTCGCGAGATCAACGTGAACGCAATCGCGCACGCGACGAATTCTCGGGAGTATCACTTGAAAGGTTTATCTAAAAAGATGAGAACATCTCGCGGAGGTGTTTTCATCATCGTAGTTGTTCTACGCATAGATAGTAGTAGTTGTTGCTCGATTTAAGCGGTTATCGTTTCGTTCTCAATTTCTTCCTAAAGATAAATGTATGGACAGAGAGCGAGAGAAAAATGACCTTTGATATAAATCAATCAATCTGGGAAGTAGAAGAGTTAAGAGGAAACAGAAACAATCACAACAATGGCATATTTTTTCAATAATTATCATCGAATTATCTTAAAAACTTACATATTGTTTAGATATAAGACAAAATGAAATTTTTTTGATATAAGGAAAGTATATATTTATTTGGAACGTGCATATATTTTTTCTTTTTAATGAATATATATTGAAAATTATACAGTTTCTATGCGTGCAGAACATTTATATTACTTATTTATAAATCGATTAATTTTGTATTTGTACATATATACAGTCCCAAGTACTAAAGTTAAAATTTTCTTGAGGCAAAGTTGAAAGAGAATATAAACAATGCGACATTTTTGCTCATATGATTTTCCTGTAATATAAAATGGCTTTATTAACGATTAAGATATTTTTTTATATAGACACAAGATATATATGTATATAATTATTTTATCAATTTATACACATATATAAGTTAATAAAATATAAAATTACCTTGTGTTACTTGCAAGAAGCGAAACACTTTGGATTGGTTTTCTGTATTTCTTTCAAAGATTTTGACAAAATGCGAAAATTCATTTCTTGTAAATCTAACGAGCCATTGATTACACGATGATACTTATTCGTTAAGATCAGTAATTTATTATCTCGGTTTTTCATGCCGCTTGCAAATTGCACTACTTTAGGGTCGTGTAGAACGACATCCTTGAAATATGAAAAATTGCATCACAAAACAACAGAAATTGCATCATTACTAGTTCAATCACCTAATGTAAATTTCGTATTAAATTTGAAATAATTAATTATCAAACGATGCGCGGGAAAGCACCTGTTCACGTAACAAAGTGACTTTATTATGACGTTGTTTTTGATGTCATTAGACATCATTACAACGACATTGATTAATGTGACGTTACTCTACCTGAATAATTACGTCTGCATATATTACATGTCTTACCATGTTTTCAGCGTTAATTTCCTTAGCTGCGTCTGCGCACATAATAGACGTCTTCTCGATATTACTGAAAAATATCGCACATCTCTCGGACGTTATCGCTACCGTTTGGCCTGATAACATACCCGCTAGTTGAACTAGTTTGTTAGTCTCGTCGTAATTTAACGAGCATTTTATCTTCGAGGTTTCTAACTTGTACATCCTGCTTCCCGCAAAATTGGCAAAGAATAAGTCTGGAACATTGTCGAACGCACGTCAGCAGTTGCTGGCATAAAAAAATGCTAAACAAAGCATAAACACAGCTGGCGAAATTTTTGTCTTTTTACACATTGCTATAAACCATTCACAATTATTCATCATTTTCTTCCAACACGTACAAGCTACATATATTTGAATAAATAATCTTTTCAAGATAATCTTTTCAAAACAGATATATTTGAATAATCTTTTCAAAACCTACCTTTACCGATGAACGTCATGCCAAAGAGGCCATCTAGAATGAGATAAGTCCCATTATCGAGGTTGAAGGTAGTTTCAATCGGATTCATGTATTCAGATTCGATTCTGCAGATATTCGAAGTAGGCGCGTCATATATCACCAAACCGAAACCATCGGTATCGCCTATCAACACCTGAGTCGCAATTTTGTTATAAGTTTGCTTTACGTTTTTTTTTTTAAGAAACATTGTTAAGAAGTAAAAAAAAGAGATCAAAACGTAAAAAAATAGTCAAAAAAATGTACTAACTCTCACGGTGTCCTTTATGTTCGAACAATTTGGAGCTATGACGGCAAGCGACGACATCAATCCGATGCCGTTTTTGTTTTGAGAGACGTTCTCCGGGATTGTGACACGTTTAACTAACTTATCGTTCGACAAATCGAAGATCAGCAATTGCGGAGGACAAATCGGATCTTCGTCAATCTTGCCACCGTCCACAACAAAAAGATGATTGCATACGATCTGGGATAAAAGTAAAAGAACGCAAATGGTCTTATTGTAAATTTCGTGTGTAAAAGTTAAGCGATGCAATAAAAGAAAGAGAGAAAATAAAAAACTTAAATATATCGTTTGAATATAATACCTAGAAAAAGAGATATACGTATATTTGCTCTTAAAGTTCTGTTAAGTCTTACTTGTGTTTGGTAAATAGTACCAGTAATGCCTTTGCAATCGTCCTTAAACCAGAACCAATCCGGATACGGTCTCAAAAGTGCACCCCCTTCGCCAATTTTGTCGCTTATTGTCATTAAACTGGCCGGTACACTTTTGTTCCGTATCGCGGTGACGAATGCTCTACCATCTGTCAACGCATGTTTTGTTTGTTACTTTATATCAATTGCATTAGCAACTTCGAAGCATGCAAATATAATTGACAAAAAAAAGCAATATTTACAAAAATTATTTTTAGATCATTTGGAAGATGCAGCTTACCATTCGCGTAGTCTATGTCGAACAAGAAAACCGCGTTAGGATTGTAATTGCCGGAATCTATCGCCTGCTGCTTGTGCTGCGAATTATTCCAGACGTAATCTATGTAATTCCACTCGTACTCGAGAAGAAAGTCGCCAAAGTTGCTAACAATCATCGATAGAATTGACACAACGAACAAAAGAGATTTCATTTTTTTTAGCGCGTAGCAAATGTTCTCGATACTATTGAATGTAAAAAAAAAATAAAACTAACGCAAGTAAATCTCGTGTATCTCGTAAAAAGTGAATGCACGAATAAAACAAAGTCAACCGATATATATAGCCAGTTCTTTCACATATATACAAGGGATATGAAAATTCACACATATAGATATGAAAATTTCAGACAGTTTCTTCGTTAAGTAAGCAATAAACAATAGCAACCTCTTTAAAGGTTCTACTTTAATAAGATAATGTCGTTTGTTCCATGTGCGTGTGATATCGCGCGTCTTATCAATGAGACATAAAAAAAAAAAAAAAAAAAAAAAAAAAAAAAAAAAAAAAGATTCTTACGTAACCGCTTATTAGCTTATTCATTTTTTGTTTGTAGAAAGATATAGTCGTTCGCATGAATATTCTACGTCAGTTACCGATGTGATGTATCAGTGTACTTTAGCAACTTGCATAAATTTGCTAAAATAATCAACATAATTAATAATATAGGATTGATATGTGAATTTTACATTAGAGAAAGAAAAGAGTGATGAAACATTTTTTCGTTGTGAAAATTACCGCACTTAGAACATTGTATATCTATTCATTCAGCTATAAAAAAGTTTTAATTACAGTCTATTTATAATTTTAACGATACAACTTTTACATAAACCGTCTTTTCATAACACATATTCATAATGCATATCTCTTTCATATACATGTTACATAATTACATTTAGTATTTATTATTCAAATGGGATGCAATGTAAAAAAGTAAGACCTGTTTTGTTATAAAATTTATTGTTTTCTGCACAATAAACTGTGTCGTTTTTTTTTTCATGCAACTTATCATATTAAAAACTTTAGTATCGCAAAATCTATTAATACATGTATATCAGTAGATTTTGATACTTACATTTCGAATATATATATATATATATATACATATCAGATATATTTATAGTATATATATATATATATATATATTATAAAGATATGTACAAACTTTTTTATATCACAACAGAAAAATTATAAGTTTATCATAACTCTTATAAGGAATATAAGACTAATTTGCATTTAAATTACTGATTTACTTGTTCCTCCGCGGGTTTTATTTTACCAAACAGCGAATTATACAGCTCGTTTTTCGCATTGTCCGTCCAAGTGTCGTGTATCGTAATCGGCGCCATAAAGTTGACTAATTTATTGTGTACATTGTATCGCACCCTCCTGCCTTTCGTCGCGCGAGTGTCGATCTTTCTTTTCAATTTTCTACGCATGTTTTGCAACTGAATCCACTGTTTGCTGAGCAGTATAGGATCCGTCACATCCGACGATTTGTATTTTATCAGATCTCTTAGCAATTGATGATAAAAATCGTCATCGTCATAAATCTCTGTATCGTATTCTTGAACTCTTCTACCGTCGTTATCCTCAACCGGCGACGATTTACCAACAATACTGTATTCAGAACGCTTCAGTTGAGATCTCTTTCGCAACTTGACCATGTCGCTCAAAGCAAACTCGATCTGTTTCAACGTAGTTTGACCTGAGCTTTTTTTAGTTAGCAAACTTACGGCAATTCGCGTCTTGTCGTTCCATTTCTTTATAACAGAGTCTCTATATTCCTTATAGGAGTTATGATTTTCACTCAAAACTCTTTCGTAATCGTTATATTTCAGTCTTTTCCGTGGCACTGGTCCTTCAGCTGATTCTGCGTCTTCATCTGCAGATAATTTTTCCCCGTTTTCTTCCCCATTTTCTTCTTCGTCTTCAGTATCAGACGGTATCTCTTCATCCGTGAGATCATCAGTGTTTGTATTCTCCTCTTTGTCAGTTTTATTTTTCTTCGAGCCAGTGCGCAGTTGCTTTGTTTCAGGATATTGAATAAACAAAAGATCTCTTAATTGCAACATGTTGTCTAAAGTACACATCAGATTGTTCTTGGTTTCATTGACTTTTTTTGAGAATTCCATATTTGACTTAAACTCCTTGCAGGTATTATATTGTGGCATTTGATTGCTAGTTACAACACATTTTTGCATTTTTATCCGCATCTCTAACAGACTTTCCCAGAGTTTCAGTTGATTTCTAACGCAATTGCCTTTTTCAATCTCTGCTCTGACATTTGTTGCAGACATTGTTTTAATTGTAGAGTGGCTTTGTTTGCTATCAATATCATCCTCTTCTTCATAATCAGACATATCATCAGCATCTTCAGATGTCGCTTCTAAATCTGTCTCTTCATCATTATCTGTCTCATCTTCACTTTCTTCCATTGTACTTTCTATCTCTTCATCATCATCTTTATATTTTTGTTCCTCCTCTTCTTCTCCATACTCTTCACTTTCCACATCTTCACTCGCGTCATTATCTTCATCACTGTATATATCTTTTCTTGAGACTTTTTTACCAGCATATCTACAATAGTAAACAACAATTCGATATAAAACATTCATTAATGATTTACTTACAAAAGTAAATTACACTTAAATTCTCGCAAATATAAGATGTTACCTTTCGTCCACCAGATCCAGAGTGTCAACATTCTGTGCGCGTATTTTGGACAACTGGAATTCATCGTCTGAGGCACCGCTCTCGTCGTAACGTTCTACTACTTTAGCTTTTGTCTCTTCGACCTCCTCATCAGAATTAAAATCCGGCTTCGTTGTAATCAAGTCATTTATTTTGTCGGCTAAAATTTTCCCAGCCATTTTTTTCTCCATAAACAATTCGTGCTTTACACGTGGTTAAATAAACCCTAACCTAAGCTAGCCTTCTATTCGTTCTATTGGTTCTATTCCAATTTCTTATTGATGATTGAAGCAGAGAGAAGCCTGAGAGCGGCCAGGCCTATAAGAAAATGTATAATCGTTTTGCCGGCCCGTAAGTCAGCGCAATATCCACGGTAGTGCACATTAGCAACTACGTAGCCATGTTCACGAGCGATTTGTCGATACGTACGCACGTGTACGGTTTTTTTCTGAACTATGTAGCCGCTCTCATTGTCAGTCTTCTCTCTGATTCATTATGCATTTAAATAAGTTTTTAAATTATTTTTTATCTCGCACAGAATTTAAATTAAGATAAACTAATTTTTAAACACACACACACACACACACACACGTACGCGCGTACAACAAAAAGTTTCTATTTCTTCTCCTCTTTCATTGCTTTCTTAAATCTACATTCTGTATTTTAGATATTTAATTTTACTAAATAATTTTTGCGGTTTTATATTTACGCAAATTTATATTTATGCGTTATATTGCTATATTTTTTATTTTAGGCGATCATAAGTTTGTCATTTTATGATATTAGTTTATAATAGTTTAAGCCTGAAGAGTTATAAAGAGTTATAAATTTACTTTTTATAAAATAAATGTTATAAATATGTTGAGAGAATATATAAGAAAAGCAAAAGAAGAATTCAAAGACTTAACGAAAAAATTCATAAAATTCTTTGAAGAATTTTATAAAGAAATCTAAGAAAGTTAAAACCAAGTGCGAAAAAGTGAGAAAGTAGTGTAAAATTTCAAATAGTAACATATAAAAATATTTATATCACAAAGTACATATATGGATATTCACATATATGTAAATACACATCACAAAATAATAAATAAGCAAAAATGACATCAATAAAAATAACATGTACAAAAATATAAATATGTACATATGTATACCACCACCAAATTCATATAAAGATAACGAAATACAGAAAATCATTCTAAAATGTATGATTGTCTTTATTACACTATTAAAAATCAGTGCGATCAATATAAGGGAACAACACTACGCATGCAATGTATGTACAAATTGTTTCGTTATTAAATATAAATACATATATCTTTGTATAATGTAAATTGCATATGTAGTCTATAGATTTAACATTAATACAAATAAAATCTTTTTAATTAATTAGTTAAAGTGTATTACAAATATAAGTTAAAATCTATTACAAATATACTTTATATATAATGATAATAATTTTTTATCTTCCTCTCTCCAAGATAATAATTTTTTATCTTCCACTCTCCATCTTTCTCTCTCCGATTCTCGCTCCTCCATAGAAGTGGTTTAGCAGATTTTGCATTGTCCCACGTTGTCATAGCACTTTTTACTCACTACCGACGCGGAAGACGCGAAATATATATAACACACACACACACACACACACACACACACACACACACGCAAAATTTAAGGTTTACTACAATTCAAAATCAATACTATTTTTCCAAAGTCTACGCTTCAATAACTAACAAATTTTTCACAACGCGCATTTTTCTAAAATAATATCTAAATTAGTATCGTATTTAATTTTTTATTTAAATTGTATTTAAAGAAGCTGTCTCTCCCTGTCTCTCCCTGTGTTTTACCGTGGCTCTCCGTGCCTCTCCATTTTCTTTCATGGCTTTCTCTGTCTCTTCGTCTCTCTCTTTACCGAAAAGCATTGAGACCTAGACGTTCTCTGCGTCAATAGCTAAGATCAACATTATTACAGTATTTAAATGTTTTTTTTTTAATTGTATTAAAACTAGCTGTCTCTCCCTGTTTTCCCGTGGCTCTCCGTGCCTCTCCATTTTCTTTCATGGCTTTCCCTGTCTTTTCGTGTCTCTCTTTAACGAAAAGCATTGAGTCCTAGACGTTCTCTGCGTCAATGGCTAAGATCAACATGTTTTAAAATTGTATTTGATTTTTTTAATTGTATTTAAAATAGCTGTGTCTCTCTGTCTCTCCCTATTTCTTTGTGGCTCTCCGTGTCTCTTCCTTTTTTCCATGGCTTTCCCTGTCTCTTTGTGCCTCTTTCTGACGAAAACTATTTAGTCCTAGACGTTTTTTGCCTGAATAACTAAGACCAACGTGTATTAAAATTTAATTTAATTTTTTTTTTTTTAATTGTTTTTAAAATAGCTGTCTCTCCCAGTTTTTCCGTGGCTCTATCTGTTTCTCCGTGTCTCTCTCAAACTGAAACCAATGAAAAAAATGATAAAAACATACGTGATAATAAATATTTGTTAATATTGTATGTATAATACTTGTCTTTCTTTGTCCTCGTTGTCTCTCCTTGTCTTTTTCTCTCTTTCTTTCTCTCTCTTTTTTCGTTTAAAAGTGATTTTGCGCCACAACCGCAAAATGGAAAAAAGAAATAATTAGATGCGTCTTGACGAGCTCTAGTAGTAATAAATTAGTATTTTTTGATAGTAGGCCTAGGAGGACTGATTTTTACAATTAAATGTCTTGTTGCGCCAGCTCTATAAGTTGAAAAATGAGATAATCGAACATATATGACCACATGGTTTGATGCGTCTTGACGAGCTTTAAAAGTAATGAATATTTATTTTTCGATAGTAGGCCTAGGAGGCCTGAGTTTTACGATTAAATGGCTGTTTGCGCCAGCACCGCATAAATTAAAAAATGAGATTATCGACAAAATGTCCGAGGCTCAAGTGTTCGTCAGTTGCATCGCTTTTCGGTTTTAATGGCTATAAGATCAAAGTGTAGCTGGCTTATTTTGTAGCAACGTATTGTTTGAAGATTAGTAAGTGTTAATGCGCAAGGAAAGTAACAGCGTTTTTGTCGACGCTATTTTGCGAAGTATTTTTGAACATATGGTATTTTATTATGTTTTCGCTTCTGCAAGTAGGTTTTTGTAGGTTTAGGGATGGTGGTAGATAGAAGAAGAAATAATAACGTCTTTAAGTGGTACACAGTATTTATTTACTTATTATATAATATGTAGAATTGTGTGTATATTTTTCCGTCCCACTTTGTACAGACTGCGGACTGTCATATGCAGTAAAATGTTCTGCTTATGGTGCGGTTAAAAAATATAGCACACGCATGTGTGTGTGTGTGTGTGTGTGTGTGTGTGTGTGTATATGTGTAACTTTGTACGAGTAAATTTTAAGTATCATGTTTCAAAAAAGGAAA
>QVOB01014064.1:0-18980 GCA_014839585.1 Pseudomyrmex concolor
TCAAGTCGCGATTGGTCAGTTTTTGACGCTCGCAAGCAGAGGAGGAACATCGTGTGCCGCTGGCTTAAAGATTTGCTAGGAATATTACATTCGAACAGCTGTCGGCACTGAGCGATTGCAACGCTTCGTTGTTATTCTTTCACGAAAGACCGCGAAACACGTTTCGCTCGCATCCATTGCGACTCTGCGACAGAACATGCGTCTCTGAGTATTCCGTTGTAGCTTTTTGATATACCCGATATCTTTGTAAGTCCATTGTGTCAGTTCGTATAAACGCGAAACATGCCTAAGGTAAACACGATACTTAATTATTTCACATCTCCGAAGACTGTTAAAAAGCCGGAGACTAAAAAGGAACAGAGGGAAAAGTCGCAGACTCCCAAGAAAGAAAAGTCGCAGACACCCAGGAGGAGAAAAGGAAACAAAGGTTTGTTCATCGAGTGATATAAATTTCGAATGGAAAAGTGTTGCTACCGTGATTGCGAGAGACAACACGTATCGAGATAAAATGCGCTATTCTTGCCTCGTACGTTGTTGTTCTTCCGCACTGTATTTATTTTTACATTAATATACGCATATAAAATACTAATTTAATTTTATAATTTGATTCTTAAATACTAATATAATTTATAATTTGATTCCTCAATATATACATTTTGTATATTGAGATTGTGTCACATTCTTGGATTGCTACATTGTTTATACACTTGTGTATAGAACTTGATAAAAGTACAGAGAAGGAAAATCGAATTTCTGATGATGCAAAAAAGCGATCACACAAAGAAGATGAAAATAACGAGGAGGATGAGCCTATAAAGCCTACTAAGAGAAGACGTCTTATTATTCCTGAAGATGACTCCGGTGAAGATTCTGGCGATGATTTTAAGCCAGGTTTGTAGGTCCTACAAGCACGCAACACACAGATATGTCTTAGATTGAGAAATGATTGAGAAATAAAATCGTTTTTGTGTGAAATATATTTTATGTTACAGAATCTGAATCTGAAGACTCTGACTCGACTTCAGAAGGAGATTCAGAACACGAACCTTCTACTGGAACAGAAGAAGAAACACCAGAGGTAGACAAAAATAGTCCAAGTTGCTATAAAATTTTTTTTATTACAAAAGGAAGGAGAGAACGTTGCATTTAATATAAATATAAATTCTTCTAGAAAAAAAGGAAGATATCTAATGTCAGAGCCAAGCCAGGACAATCGAAACGTTCGTTTACTAATACAAAAGCAGTAAGAGCAGAATCTTCATTACGAAGTGCTTTTACATTTTTTTTTTTTTTTTTTGTTATTTTTACTTTTGGTCGTTTCATTTTCTTACAGAACAAAAAGGATTCGAAGCAGCCTGTACAAATGCAAAGTCAAACTGTGAGCAATGGACTTCCCGTCGCGCAGACTTGGCCTCACTTGAAGTATGATTTTTTGCAACCGGACAAAATAAGGGACAAGCAAAGGAGAACACCGAAGGATCCAGATTACGATCCCAAGACAGTTTTTGTACCCACCGACTTCTTAAATAATCAAACTCCTGTGAGAATTTTGCCATTATTTTATTTTTACGCTCTTGCGTGTCAGTCACTTTGTTGTAACTGTGAAATTTATCTAGGCAATGAGGCAGTGGTGGGATTTGAAGAGCAATCGTTTCGATTGCGTGCTTTTTTTCAAAGTCGGCAAGTTCTACGAGTTGTATCACATGGATGCGGTTATCGGTGTCAACGAGCTCAGTCTGACATACATGCGAGTAAGTATTCCGTAAGAAGTATGTGAAAACCAAGCTCTTGGAAAAATTTATTTCTCGCAACATTGAATGGTTAAAGGGCGAGTTCGCGCATTCCGGATTTCCCGAGATCGGTTACGGTCGTTATTCGGCGAGTCTCATAGAAAGAGGATACAAGGTCGCGCGAGTCGAGCAAACGGAGACCCCGGACATGATGTCAGTGCGTTGCAGTAAAGGTATGTGAAGAGTTTACGCGGCAATACATTCTTTTGTATAAGTAGCACGGAAAACGGTGAGCATCTTCGCGTGTTTCTTGCAGTACCGAAGCCGACAAAATTCGACAAAGTCGTGAAGCGAGAAATCTGTCAGGTCAGCACCAGAGGCACCAGGGTGTACACTCCGCTGGACGTGGAAGCGTCCACGCCCAACTCCAATTACCTGTTGTCACTGGTGGAAAAATGCAATCCCGGCTCGACCATCAGTTCCTTCGGAGTTTGCTTCATAGACACGACGATTGGCGAATTTTATCTCGGCCAGTTCGACGACGATCGTTGCAACTCGCGACTGTTGACTCTGCTGGCTCATTATCCGCCAGTTCATGTACGCGATTACGATGATATCTACTGATCAATTATCTGTGTCTCGCAGACACCATTCACTGCTCTATTTATTTTCCAGATTATATACGAACGTGGTAATCTGTCGCAAAAAACGATGCAGCTGATAAACGTTTCTCTGCCAGCGGCGCTGAAAGAGCCGTTGCAGCGCGAAACTCAGTTCTGGTCCGCTACGACAGTCTTAAAAGTTGGTACAGATAACATAATCTAGCGTGTCGCAAGTTATCTACACGTGTGGTTAATTACAATTTTTTCTTTAAAGAAACTTCACGAAGGAGACTATTTCAAGAAAGAGAAAGACTCCAGCTTTTCATGGCCTGAGGGCTTGAAACCGTATCTCAATGAAGGTACGAAATTCGCACAAGAACTATTTATTTTATTTTTTATTGTAATTATTTTATTTTTTACTTTTATTATTCGCGTTCAGGAGACAGCTTGGGTTTGACGCCGGGTGACAACAAGGAACTAGCGGTGCACGCGCTAGGGGGATGCGTGTACACGCTGAAGGAGTTCCTGCTCGATCAGCAACTGCTGGCGCAGGGCTGCTTCAACACTTACATCCCGTCGGACTTCTCGGCGAACAGTCGCCCGGGTCTCAATTACGCGAACACCATGGTAATAGACGCTGTCACGATAAAAAATCTGAGGATTTTCGGAGAAGGTTCGCTCAACAGCGTGATCGACCGTTGCTGCACCGCGTTCGGTAAAAGGTAGGTCGCGAAATATATCTCGCACGCTGGTTCCTCTTCCACATCGCTCTTTGTTTATTCTAGATTGCTGCGCGAATGGATCTGCAGACCGTCCTGCCGCAAAACCGTTATATTAGAGCGTCAGGAAGCTGTGAAGGAGCTGCTGGATCAGATCGACGTGATGCAATCGGCTCGCGCGATTCTGTCGACTCTGCCGGATCTAGAGAGATTGTTGAGCAAGTACGTCACAACTATTAGAAATAATAATATTGCACGGAATCGTCATTCGATGCGCGTTTCTATTGTTCCGACAGAATCCACGCTCAGGGAAACGCAGCTAGAATGAAAAATCATCCTGATGGCAGAGCCATAATGTTCGAAGGACCGACGTACTCGAAGCGAGTAATTTTGGACTTCACCACAACGCTCGCTAAATTCGAGGAAGTCCTGAAATTCGTCGAACTGTTCGACAGTATGTTTTTTTTTTTTCTTATTTTCACGTAAGTTTGCGCGCGGTTGTTAGCAGCAATGGTTCTTTGCAGATTTCCGAAGTAACTTGATCACCCGCTGTACCCAATACGAGCCGACCGGTGATTTCCCTCAATTAAGAGAAACATTAGATTACTTCAAGGTAACGCGCTTTCTCTTCGATGTTTCTTCCAACTGCTAATTTCCTTTCTCATGTTCGCGCCTCGTAACAAAAATTTCACAGACCGCGTTCGATCACGAAGAGGCGAAAAAGCAGGGTTGCATTGTTCCGAAAAGGGGAGTGGACGCCGAATACGACTCGGTGCTGGTCGAGCTCGACGAGAACAAACGAGATCTAGACAAGTATTTGGAGAAGCAGAGGCAGCACTTCGGCGTGAAAATATCGTTTTACGGATCGGACAAAAAACGCTATCAGATCGAGGTTCCCGAGTCGCAGGTCAAGAAGGTCGGTCCCGGATACGAGTTGCAGTCGCAGAGAAAAGGATTCAAACGTTATTACACCGCAGAAGCAAAGGCAAGAATATAAGTTTTTGTATTAAAAAAGAAAATCTTATAATTTTTTTCTAAGTGCTTTGGATTGCCGATCAAGGCGTTGACAATCGAGACCGCCGTGTTACGGGTGTTAATTTCCGTTGAAGGAACTTTTGGCAAGACAAATGAACGCGGAAGATCACAGGGACAAGGTGCTGAAGGATCTGAACAGGAGGATATTCGCGCAGTTCAGCGAGAAGTACGATATGTGGCACGCGGCCATTTACAAATTGGCCACCATGGACGTGCTCATCTCTCTCGCGGATTACGCTCAAACCGGTGATATGTGTCTACCGGAGATTCTCGATGGATCGGACGGCGAGGTAACGGTATCCCTCGGTTCCAGATGTCTCGATGATTATCCTTAATTCGTCGTAGAAATGCGCGACAATATAGACTTGATGTTCGTTTAGATTTTCCTCGAGATAAGAGACGGAAAGCATCCCTGCATCACGTCCGACAGCTTCATACCGAACGACACTCTGTTGGCGACCGGCGGCAACGCGTCCTTCATGATTCTCACCGGACCGAACATGGGTGGCAAGTCGACTCTCATGCGCCAAGCGGGCTTGATCACAATCATGGCGCAGATAGTAAGTTTTTGCCGAGGGAAAAAAAGATCCGAGCGAGCGAGAGACTTAACGATCGGTTATTGCGCGCCGCGCGTAAAAATTTGAATTTAATTTCCTTGCGCAACTAGGGCAGCTACGTACCGGCCAGCTCGTGCCGCCTTACACTGGTGGACCGTATTTTCACGCGACTGGGCGCGAACGACGATATTCTCGCCGGCCAGAGCACGTTCTTGGTGGAGCTGAGCGAGACCGCCGCGATATTGCAACACGCCACGCCTTACTCGCTCGTTCTTCTCGACGAGTTGGGTAAGAATAGTTCCATAATTTACTGGTTGTCGATCTGACCTCCAATCTCAGACGCGAGATCGATCGAGAAAATTTATATTTCAATTATCGCAGGACGCGGCACGTCAACCTACGACGGCACGGCGATAGCGGCCTCGGTCGTCGACGCGTTGACCAAGCTCAAATGTCGCACTTTATTCTCGACACACTATCATTCTCTGGTCGAGGATTACAAGACCAATAAAGAGGTCACGTTGGCGCATATGGTGAGAGAGAGAAAATTGTTCACATCTGTGGGATATGAATTTTTCTTTCGGTTCATATGAAAAATATTCAATATGTGTGCATTTATTTTTTTTTTTTTAGGCCTGCATGGTGGAAACGGAGGAGGAGGAGGAAGTATCGCAGGAAACGGTGACGTTTTTGTACAAACTCAGCGAGGGAGCTTGTCCGAAATCTTACGGATTCAATGCCGCCCGGCTTGCGGGAGTGCCGTCTGTAATAACAAAGAGAGCGCACGAGATAGCCAGTAGAATGGAGCAGGAGACGAATCACAAGCACATCTTCGCTGCTCTTTGCAAAGCCAACGGTGCCAAGATAAGAGATCTCATTGCCGCTATTTAATATTGCGTCATCACATTTATTGTTGATTAGGTAAACAAGCACCATTTGCTTTTAATACTTGCGGCATTATTATATATTCTTGAAAAACTTGAAGAATATTATTCTATAATTTAAACAATTCTCACAAATAGCATATAAAAATATTTAACAACAAGTTTTTTAAATAACGTACAAATGTTACCTTTAAATTTTCATAAATATACGTGCGCGTTCCAAGTTACCTCTTTTTTTACACCCGCATTATTAATTTGTAAAATAGAATTATGTAATAATATTAATTTGTATCGTCAAGTACTCGTTCGATTTGGAAATTAGAATAACACTTTAATTTTTCGTTCATTGTCGTACGTAGAAACTAAGGTAAGTAATTGGTTTTGTTTCTTTTTGTGCGAGATTGATTGTTTTTCTACCGACTTTAATACACATTGATGGATATACATGTACGTACCTGCGCTTCGTTCCGATCTGTATATCGAAGGAATTTTTATTTTGATATTAAAAGCTATGTGAAAAAAAAAAAAAAAAAAAAAAAAAAAAAAAAACACATCCGTCTGGATAGGAGCGAGTAACAAAAACCGTCAGCTTGCTTATAAAATTTTATTAATCATTGCCAGAGTACAAAAAAGGCTACCTTACTGATGGATACGATGCATAGTGTGTGTTACACAAACAACTTAATTTTAACTCACACCAAAACGACCGCGTTAAGAGAATCTTTACGTTAGAGGAGAGCAAGGAAAAAGAAAAAAACGATACATGTGTGCATTGCGGCTCTTTGCTGTGAAAATAAATACATTCGATTGCGCGCTGCTAACATAGAAAGCGAAGAGGGGAGGAGCGACGACAAATGCGTGCATTTTTACGCGCACGACGAAAAATCTTTCACCCTCTCTCTCTCTCTCTCGTCGTGCGCAGGTCCCCGCCGCGCGCGCGCGCGCGTCGCCCATTAAGAAACAAGAGATAAGTATATAATACCGATAATATAAATAGATAAATAATAAGCATAGCTTTTCACGCGTGAATCGAGAAATATACACACGATGACTCTTCCTTCAACTTGTTTTTTTTTTCTTTTTCGAGAAGCTCTTCCGCGGCGAGAGCGCTCGCGGTTGTTGCAAGCGCGAGCGGTCGAACATTGCGCGTTCGTTTTTTTTTTTTTTTTCTTTTTCGAAGTGTCGCGCGTAATATTCGCGAGCAAAATTAGGCGGGGGGAGGGGAAGAAGTTGTTTTTTTTTCTTTTATATTTCACACACACACACACACACACACCTCTCGGCCGCGCGTCTTTCTCACACATCGTGCGACGATCGAAAAATCAAGCGATTGTAAGAAGGCACGGAGATTAAGAAAGCACTTGACTTGGTTTAATGGGTTACACATATGATATATTTTTATTCTTCGAGATAACATGTTCCTACTTCTAATGTACAAGTTCCGAAGTCCTTTCGCATTTTTTTTTTTTTTTTCACCGCGCTCCGAATTTCAGTCCATATTTCTCATGTGTTTATTTTATTTGTGGGTTTTTTTTTTGTTTTCGTTACTTGTTTATTTATTTTTTCTTATACGAATTTTTGCTCACTTTCCCAGTTCTATCACGAGACTCGACTTGGTACACTCTATGCTCAAAGAGGTGTTGATTATCCGATTAATTGATTATCCTTACGTGTATATTACTTGTCTCGACGTATCTCCCCGTCGTGTGGCAAGGGATTATCAGGGGGTTTTTTTTCTCTCTCTTCTCGCTCCTACTCGACGCCGCGCTACATCGCGATCCTACGATTCTACGATCTCTCGGTACTTCTTCTGTGTGTACGTGTAAGAAGTGTGTGTTTGTATTTCACTGCCCTTCACTTCTCACAAGGTGGGAGAGCAGCTCTGCTCCTCGTATATCAGAGAGACGTGTAATTTTCCCAATTAGATGATTTTACAGGATCATGGCAATACGTCGGAAACGAGCAAAAACGTCGCGATCGAGGATTGATCTCTTGTCATCGCTGTCATCCGCGATGAGAAGAGATCCGAATGGGTCGTGCGAATGAATTAAAGCTCTCTCTCTCTCTCTCTTATCAAAGCGGATTCCTCTCCGAGAAACGCGAATATCGAAGCAAACATTTAAATTAAAAACGCGCATCGTCTCTCTCCACAGAGAGAAAAGAAATAAATAAAAAAAAAAAAAAAAAACATTGAAAACTCGTTCCGCACAAACTCGTATTTAAATTATTCTCCTTGGCGTCCGTCCGCGTTTTCTCGATAAAATAAATGCTTTCATTTTCTCATTCCCGCGAGAAAGCTCCCTCCCGTGAGCTTCCCCGATTTATTCGCGAGTCGTCCCGCTGACTGATAGGAAATCGCGCGCTTCCCCAAGTGATTTATGACTCGCGAATAGTTTCGCCGACCACAACAGCTCGGAAGAGACGAGCTTTACGCGCGATGATCGCCTTAACTAGCTCTATACAGTTACGTGATATAAAGTCCGTGGACTTGCTAATTGAAAGACCGGTAATTCACGCTCGGAGGAACACCCGGCGAATCGGTTTGTTCTTTTGCGCGCGCATCAACTTGGACAGAAATTTTTTTTTTAACACAACTCGCTCGTTAACGGCGAAACGAAGAAAAACAAATCTCTCAAAAGATCTCTCTCGCGAATAACCGGGGTGTTCAGAGAAAGAGAATCCGAAAGAGTTTAAATCCATCTCGAATCCGAGAACGCGACGTTTCTCCGCTCGTTTCCGCACTCTGCGGATTTTTTTCTTTCTTTCGTGGGAGATAGACGATTATTATTTATTATTATTTTACTTTTTCTTTTTTTTTTTTTTGTTCGCTCTCATTAATTCTTTCAGTCCCTCCGTTTCTCCGATTGAGAGAGAAAAAAGTAACTAATTTTTTTCTCGCCGCTAAACACGTGTTCTCGAGATGAAGGCCCCGCGAGTTCGAGGCCAGTCGCAAAATTTAAGAAACGCAAAGACGTTGTTTCGCTTGTTTATTCTTGTATATATTTGTCTATCTATGTATGTGTTTTTCGTCGAATTGATACAAAGCAAAAAAAATAAAATAAAACGTTAATCTATTAAAGCCTGTTCTTCTACACTTTGTCACTTTCGCGTGGTATTTTTTGTCGGGAGAGGAATTCTATGTAGAAAGATTCATAGAAAAGAGTTGTATTCCGGTTGTCGTCGTATGTCACGGAATACGGTGAGGAATAAAGTGGATTTTCGCTCTGACGGACAATTTTTTTTTTTTTTGTTTTCCTACGGGAATTACACACGGGCTTTGTAATCGGGTTAAAAGAGTTACGGGACCGAAAGGATTAATCAGAGTGTTCTTCTCCACTCCCCTCGGGAGAAGGGGAAGAACGACCGAGCGACCGGATGGGGATGGTCGCTCTTTACCAGAGTCCGGATGAGTAGCCACCGGGTGGGACGCGTGTGCGCGTCGGCGGCTTCGCCATCGGCGACGTGTTGTTCGACTTCTCGCCGCTGCTGCTGGAATTCGAGCTGGCGATTCCGTTCTGCACGACCGGTCCGTTCTTCTGCGCCTCGGACGCGTAGCCAGTTCCGGTTACCGGATTGCCATCTGCGGGAAAAAGCAATTTTTTGTTTCCGTTAGCTCCAGTTTTGTCGCGATGAGCGCCCGATTTTTTTTTTTTTTTTCCAACGTCCGAGCGTTTTTGAACGAGCGGGCGTTTCTCGAGTTTCTCAAGACAAATCGGAAACTAATTGTATAATTGCTACTGTGACAAATTATCTCTGACCGAGGCAACAACAAACGTGCTTTACGTTACGTCTAAACGTAATCAATCAGACCTAAAGTCGACGTCTAAAAGTTCTGTATGTAGATGATAAAAAATTCTCACTGATTAATTGTTCGATCAAAGATTTTTTTCAAGTTTATTTGAAATTTTTTCGCGCAACGCTACGCTAAAAAAAAAAAAGAAGATTACATTCCCAGACAGAGGATAGAGGTATTGTTTCGATGATTAAGAAATCGAAAAGTACCGAGCGGACCCGAGCTACACATCTCAGTTTCTACATCGTTGAACACGCGAGTCTCTAGCATGCAAGTGATTCAGAGCGTATAGGAACTCTCGGGATCGATCGGTCTCCCTTTCGGGGAACGTGTATTACAATAAGAGAATCTTGCAAAGTCACTGTGGTTCTGGACCCAATTCCAAGAACAAACATTTTTTTTTGTCTAGAATGCAAAATGTATTAGATGCAAAAAAAAAAAGGTAATTGCGGTTTAACAAAAATCGCAATTTTTTTTTGACACCGATCTAATAAAATTTTCAATAGACATATTCCGTAGAGAAGATATTTTTAATGATTTCGAGTATAGATAATTGCAAAGTCAATTTCATCCTTGCGTTCCTACACGTCCGACACATTGACAGAGAGATTGAGACCCCCATCGCACACATGCTATTGTCGTCTATATTCACACAATACTACTTGATAACACACTTAACAGTCTTAACACACTTAATTGACCGCCTGAATCAGTAACCGGTTGCGCGCAAACCGATTAATAGGCTTTCCGGTCGTTCGAGCGTCAACACTAGAGAAAAACACATGTTTCAACTCTCAATTGATGTAAAAAAAAAAAAAAACAACTGTCGTCTTGGATAATTTTATTATTAACTAAGCGTTGATTGGTCGACACACGAGCCAGTATGTGCCGGATGCGCAATTGAATTTTCGAATTATGTTTCATTTAAATTACCACGTGCACTAATTACACGTTCAAGGGAAATAAATAAATGTATACAAAAATATAAATTTAAACAATGTATCGTAAAAAATATTTTTAACAAATTAACGAAGTATCGTTGTTAGTAGGTTTCTTTTTTTTTAATATTTTATTCCTTCAAATTGTTGTTTTGTTGTGACAGTCTCGCAGTTACATCGATTGAGAGCTCATTCCTCGGGAGATGAAAAAAGGAAGGAAAAGAACAGCTTAATCCTATACAGAGGCAATTTAAAGCGCATAATAATCGCCAATCGCAGTTTCGTTAAGCCAAATCCGAAATCGTCTATCGCTCTTTTGCGAGAGTCTGTGTGATTGACACCTGAAATATAAAATCGCTACGAAGAAACAGACACGCGCACACACAATCTATGCACACAGATATCATTTACCTATTATAACGCTATAGAACGGATCGGATGAGAACTTACCGTAAGCATTATAAACACATGAATGCCGGAACGTGAGACGATGGATGGATTAAAGACTCGCTTTTAAAACGTCGTCAATCATGTCCGATTGTAACGTTAAAAAAAAAAAATTTCTTCGACACACAAAGCGAGTCTTCAATATATTCTCCGAGAATTCGAATGAGGGAGATTTCGAAGTGACGCGCGAATTGTAATGCGATAATGAATGGGAGAGAAAATGAACCGAACGTTAATTTTTTTTATCGCGACAAAAGAGTTATCTCTCTTTCTCTCGTCTTCCTTTCGATCTCGCAAACGATCGTCTTTCGAGTAGCGCGAAAAGAAAAATAAAAATACTAAAACAATTTGTTTCTTTCTGCATATTTATTAATTTTGCGCGCGTGTGTGTGTGCGTATGCTTATTATTTCTATAATTAAGAATCTCCTCTTTCTCTCTCAGAGGCGATTCGCCCCAGTTGCACCAGTTACAGATAATAAGCACACGCTCGCCGTATTATTACATCTTATACAATTAGCGCGCGAGCGCTTTATTAGCGGAAGTATTCAATTATATAAATTCCGCGATTCGAAACGGCAGAACTGGCGATAATTAATCTTCCAGTTTTTTTTTCTTTTATTTATTCGCGGACGTTCGCTTTCGGAAAATTGTCCCAATTAGATAGGCATCGTTGAATCAACTTGAGAGATCGAAAACATTAAGAGAGAGAGAGAGAGAGAAATCGAGTTTTAATTTCGATCGACACGATCGGGCGCTCGATGATCAATTAACGCTATAAAAAAAAAAAAAAAACTATTGTTAAAAAACTGACACTCTTACGCATTCGCACGTCTAAAAATTATTTGTACGTCTAATTAATTCCAAGTTCGGCGACTTTGTTTCATTTTTTACACAAAAAACCGTGGTTAAAAATTGACACGTTTGCACGTCTAATTATTTCTATATCTAATTAAGTTTCGAGTCTTGCGACTGTGTTTGTCTCCCTGTGTTGTCTCGCGCGGAATTTCCTTCGACTAATCTCGAGCTCTAACTGTTCTTATATACTCACTAACTTCGTCTCCGTGCAACTACTAAGGACGTGTGTTTAAGTCGGTGCTATTTCTAGTTTCATATTTGTCTTCTCCCCCCTCCCCGCGAGGGAGGGAGAGAAAATAACGGGAGGAAACAATCGGATAAATTGCTGAACGTTACCTCGACACTTTCGTGGGATGCGTCTCACAGGCGTCACCTCGATTCCGTCTCCGGTGACCGGGTTGCGCACCGGCACGCAGGGCGATCCTCCTGCCGGGCGGGGGATGCGGCGACACCGTGGAGGGTGCATCCGCGCCGTTTAATAGCCGTCATCACCACCACCACAGCCGACATTTCGCCGCCACGTGCGCAACATAGCGACGCGCAAGCCAGAGAGATAAAGAGAGAGAGAGAGAACCATTTCACCCCATGCACCGCAACACCGTGGCAAAAAACCCCCCAACAACCAACCGTACAATCCAACCAACTTGTGTTAATGCGCGGCAATTCGTACGGACGAATTTTGGATATACTTTTGTGATGAGAAAATTGTTTTTTTTTTTTTTTTTTTTTAGAGAGAGAAAAGTGTAATTTTATTTGAAGACATAAAATCTGATATTTTTATTTAGCAAGACACGAAAGACGGATTTTAATTAAATTTCTTAATAAAATTAATTAAATATCCTCGATTCGTCCGTGCGACGGAAATTAAGATCGAAGCAACTTAGAAAACGGTGTGTGTGTGTCTGTATGTTGTGTTCGAATTGTGAGAAAAGAAGGGATGAGATACTAGCGGCGAACGTACAAAAACCCCAAAGCGGAAATAATGAGAGCAAAACCAACAACAAATCACACATGTTTTGTCAATTATATAAAAAAAAAAAAAGCGAAAATCTCCGTGGCACTTTTACTTCTCCGCCGATGAAACATGTGAATATTAATCAACACACGATATCCTTCTGATATTATTTCGTCCGTGAAATCGGTGTTATTATAAAAAAAAAAAAAAAAAAAAAAAAAAACAGCGTGTAAAATTGCTATATGACAGTGCATCTCGTTCAAAACGGCAGAATTACGTGAACGATCGTCTCGCAAACGACATTGAAATGTGATTTTGTTTTTGTTTGTTGCATTACGAGGTACTTTTAAAAATTGTTTCTCGCGAAAGTTATTACAACGCAAAGTTATAATAACGCAAGTAGTATGCATTTTTATTTTCCAGACGCTGAGATTCTCTCGCGACAAGTGCCTGATCATTTAAAATAATTAGACGCGAAGTTTTTCTTATAATTTGCCGCTCCTCCAATGTCGTTTATCGCGAAGTGAGCGCGAAACGTGATAAGAAACATGACGATTAAATAATAATTTAAGCGAGAGATACAAATGTGATGTAAAATAATGTTACTGGTAAGAATACGAACTTAAAGGCCTAAGCGGTGAACGTGGCAGTGTGTCTAACTCAAAATATGTGTTTCTTTTTTTTTTTTTCTAATCTCGTGGCAGGCCCTTAGATAAAATAAGTGATGATATATACCGAGAGACATGATGGAAAATTCATTTTTCGGAAAATCGCACTCAAGAATCCAACGTTTTTCTTTTATCTTTTTTATCGCGATGACAATGTCACACTATGTAAAAATAAATTTACAATTTGCGAAAAATAAATTCGCGAATTTGACATGTTCTAAAAAAAAAACTGTGACTAAATAAGAGAGTGTGGCGATGTGTCGTGTGTCATCTAATACTTGAATTGTTTCGTTTGCACACTTACGAAATCGTTTCTTTCTCCTAAAAGCTGCTTGCGAACAGTTCAAGAAAAGTGACGTATATTAAAAAAAAAAAGTGCGACACACATTAAATTATCGGGACAATTTCAACATATTGATTCTCTTTAGTTAAACAGTGTCTCGCTAGCTCCGCACACATTGTTTTTTTTTTTTTCTTCCAATTGCGTGTGTATTTTTATTACAGAAAAAATCCTTTTGTGAGAAAAACTAAGAGAATCAATAAAAAGTGCGATTTGCACACGCCGTGAGATTGCCTGCGACACACACATATTTCAACTTAGATCAGAATCGTCGCGCCCTTTTTCATATTCGGGCGCGTATTGTCGAAGAGGAGTGTCTTCGACCGCGAATGCGGAAACAGTTCGGCAAATCCCGGAGCGGCTTCGCCAGTTTGACATTTCTTTCAATCCGTCAAAAAAAGAAAAAATTCTTTAACTAACAATTAGCAAACAAACAAAATTCTAAATACATCGAATTGCTTTTTACTCCGACTGTAATTTCATAAAACTGAATCTCTGAAAAACACCTGATACGAAATGATAAGATAACTTGATGTACTTCGTGACAAAATTCCAACGAAGTAACGTGGAAAAAATTCTTTATCCGCTCCGGGATAAAGTTGTTTTTTTTTTTTTTTTTTTTTTTTTTTTTATCGTTGGAGTTGCTACCGTTGCTTGCAAAGCCGTTGGCGATGCACGAGTTGCTGCTGCTGCTGCTGCGGCTGATCGTGCTCTTCGCGGGTGACGTCGCGGCGCCCGACGATAACGACGAGACCGGCGACGAGCCCCCGCAGAGGGGAATATTGCTGCGCATGTGATTTCTCGCGTTTGGGGTGGTGGATGGGGCATCGGGAGGGCCAAACAGGCGTTTGTATGAATCATTACCGGGCTTGTTGTTGCGGGGCGAAACCGCGTTGTCGGTGCCGTTTGAGTCGCCGAACAGCGCCGAGCCCAGCTGGGACTGGTTGTGGGTCTTGACGCGCCGCGGGCTCATCTCCTCCGGGGCTGCGCCGAATATGTCGCTGCTACCACCGCCGGGTGGCTTCAACACCCTGAAACACATCGAACGCGAATCGACACGGTCAATATTTTCATCGAATAATGACAAAGATATTTGTTTTTTTTTACTTTAAATTCGAAATTCACTGCTAGATGAAAAAAAAAAAAAAAAAAAAAAAAAAAAAAAAAAAAAAAAAAAAAAAAAAAAAAAAAAACCTCCGTTCCCTTCGTCGACGAAATATAATAATGGGTTACACCGGCGAATCGGCAGACGAAGAGAGACAGAGAGAAACGTCGTCTGCACGACGACGCGGCAATTTGTGCGGGCTACGCAACTCTCCACGCGTTGTTTTCCGCTTAACGAGGCGCACACGATGCGTGCGGCGCGCGTGCATTGTCGCGTGCGCGAAAGTAAAAAAAAAAAAAGGGGGGGGAGGGAGAGGGTAACAGAAGAAAAAACAACAAGTCGAGAGAAGGGGCCCGGGAGTAATCAGGAATATGAAACGCTTCCTCTCTCTTTCTCTCGGTGCCGCCTCGTAAAAACGGGGGAAGTTCAATTAGGACCGCAATTTCAATTAGCGAGGAAACGACAGGGCGGCGGCGCGTGTGCGCCTCCTCGGACGCGCGCGCGCTCCCGATTTTTTAATCGCTCGGAAAGCACACGATTCTCTCTCTTTCTCCTCTTCGGAGAGAAGAGTGAACGGATCGGCGGCTTGCGCAGAAGACTAATGGACAGAAGCTCAAATTAATTAGCGTCTCGAACGAGAAAAACCGCGCAACGGGGGCAAACATCCATTACTTCGAAAGCGAACGACGACGTATCATCGCGGGATTTCGTGTATTTTATTTTGCAAAGTGATTTTTTTTTTGTTCGTTTCGAGAGAATTTCTTGCGGGATACGCGAGAGAGATTATTAATTCAGTTGTGCGTTCCGCTCGAATTACACCGGACGGTAATGTAATATAAAATATCGTTAACTCACGATCGAGGAAATGACGCTACGGTTTAATTAATGACACAGAAAGCCTGTCTTCTTCTCCTCTCTCTCTCTTCTTCTCTCTCTCTCTCTCTCTCGCTTATTTTTTCGCGCACCGCGCGTGTTGTTGCGGCACAATCATGATGATGAATGAACGTTTCCGCGTTGTTATTATATATCAGCGAATGATTGCATACGAGGAGCTGATAGAAACGTTCGCGAGAAACTGCACGCGACCGCATTTTGCTTAGATCCACATTGGAGAATATCGAGCGAGCCGCTGTGGTTTCTTGCTCGTTTTCTTCGACGTAGGATCGCGCGATTGAGAGAAGTTTAGCATTCCCGTTTTGTCTAGCGCGATAAAATAGATACCAAGTCGAACGCGTCGGTCGAAGGAGATGGGAAAAATCTCTAATCTCTAATTCGAGATGTCAATCGCGACGATCAAATACCAAATCGAACAAAAATTAAAAACCGATTCCAAGTCGAACACACGTCGACCGGAGAAGATGAAAATTTTAATTCGAGAAGTCAGTCTCTCTCTCTCTCTCTCGACGATCAAAAAAATCAAATTAAATAACAATAAACCTCAATAATATATCACCGCGATAAACGAAACCTGTGTGAGTGTTCGGTAATAAAAAATCCGAGAAACAATATATTTCTTACAAGGAGAATAAATTTTCCAACGATCGCGATTATTAAACACGCATTAAACTCCATTATTGGCGAGTTTTGCCTCTCTTCTTCCTCTCGACAACTTTTTATCTCGTGCTCCATTGTGCAGTGTCTCGGCGCCGCGGTCGCGTCAGTACCGCGTCTCGGACCACGACACGTACGTACGTGTGTGTGTGTGTGCGCGCGTGTGTGCCCACTCTCGAGAGTGGTAGCCGCGGAGTTATACGAACGCGTAAAGTAACGAGGATAATCAATCCGAGGTCGTAGGAAGCGAGGAGAGTCCTGGAGGGGACACAGGATGGGTGCGCCGGGAAATATGCTGCATGACGTATAGGCGCGCGACGCCTCTGCGCTCGCTCGCGTCCATCTAACTCCTTTCGCGCGCGTGTGGGCACTTGCGTTAATTAGACTAAATCAACCTGCCTCTCGGCGATGCATCGAGCGCCGAGGGGCGCCACGCGCGCGCGGGATAATAACTATCGTAATCCCCCCGTCGGTTTTCAAATTTTTCTTCGACGACGCGCGGAGAATGATTTGTAGTAATGGTATTCATGGTTTTCCGACGCGAGAGATTACTTTCGCGGAGCAACGCTATTTTCTCTGAATCGCTCCGCTCGCTCGCGGAAAGAAACTGCGTGTCGAAAGGCTATGAGCGAGCTCGGACGCTGGTTAAAATCGAGAAAACAGGAGATACACAATGACGACGCGCTTCTGAAAGAGCCGGGAGTCATGCGAGAACTGAATTTTATTTGCGCCGACGGAGAGAGAGAGAGAGAGAGAGAAAAGTTTTTATCGATTCTCTGTGCGTGCATCAGTTTTATCGCCGAACGTACGACTTGCTAGCAAACCGAAATTCTTTCACACTCGCCCCGGTTGTAGGAGGAAGGAAGAAGTGATAAAAACTCGGATGGCGTTACTGTGGATGTGTAGCTGATCACATCGAGCGAGATAATAAAAAAAGAAAACCTCTTCGGATCGAACGACTCATCGAGACTAATCCGAGGCGGCATGCAGCACCTCTCGAAGAAAATATCTGTTAGAAGGGGAAGAGGAGGGAGAGAGACGTTACGGAGCGGTGTGTTCCGCTACGTAACGCGGCGCGGTTTTTACGAGGTGCAATTTCGCGTCTGAAAATAGGTTTACGGTATCACGCCTGCAGACTACTTTTCACAGGAAGGAGAGAAGAAAGGGAAGAGAGAGAGAAAGAAAGAGAGACAAGGGTCGTTAACCGCCGGGTTCCTCTAATAGATTATCGGACAATTGAATGACGGGATCGCGCGACGGAGGAGCTACTCGATCGCCGCGCGCGGGGAGAATGGACGCGCGGGGACTATCATCAGGAACGCCGATGCACGCTGATTATAAGATTCACGCGGCACAAACCGACAACTAAACCGCGCGTATAACACACACACACACACACACACACACTTGTCTTCTCTCGATGGTATCTCACATACATCCGCGTTAATCGACGCTGGTGCCTAGGAAATAAGGTCGCGCACCACCATTATCCACTTTGCGAGCTCGACTACAATGAGCGGAATTAACGCTTCTGCGAGGCACCGACTGGCTTTTGTGGAAACTGCGCCGTGTGTTGTTCTCATCAATTACACATTCACGTCTCGCCGTTTTCACGCATCTCACGCGCGCGGCCGACACGGGAGAGAAAAAGCGAGAGACAACAAACCGTCAATCATCTGGCGCTCTCGCGCGGACACGTGTTGGTTGGTCCGGGAACTTCGGTTGTTTCATAGCGGAACTTTGAATATTCTCCTTCGCCACCTTTGCGCAGGTCGTGCGAGACCGCGGCGCGGTTGTAACAATGTCGCGGCCAAGTGCCGCTAAAAAGCGTATAACCGCTCCGATGTAACAAGCGCTGGATGTGTTCAATTCAAAATTTTGTTTGTCAATACATGCGAGATTTATGACATTAAAAACATTCTTCAAAAAAATTCCAAAACAAATAATCGATTCTTTGTAATTAACGAAAGAGACAATATTCTTCTTGGATTTAAGACAGATCGTGAAAGGAATTGAAGGGATTGCGGAAATTCGGGATGTGGAATATTCGTCGGTGGAGACGATAAAAACGCGACGACGGATCCCGCGGCGTAGTGGCAAACATCGATTAATCTCGCGGAAGTTCGCGGCGGATGGCACGGGAAATGTGGTGTGTGTTTTCGCGACTATAACCGATGATGGGGGTCGTACCATCCGGCACGACGTCCCCTTGTACTTGACATCGACCTGTCACGGCACATAATTCGGCGCAAAATAAAAAGAATAAGTTGCGCGCGGAGACGGCGCGCGCCCGCCGCCGCGCGGTAGGAGAACGATTCGCGGGCGAATCGATTCGGAATCGACGGACACACGCGAATGAAGGAAAACGAATTTAGGATAGGCGTAATAACAACCGACCGCGCAACTGTTCGTTTCCAGGTTGGCAATAATATTAATAATATATAGGCTCTTCTCCTAATTTTTGCCTTGACCGACATATCGGCGCGCGCAACAATATTTTTTTCCCCGATGTCGTGTCAAACCTCGACTTCTGCTAATTTCGCTTGGGCGCACACAGGAACAATTTTTTTTCCAGATTTTATAATTTCTCGTTATTCCAGTTTGATCGCAGCAACTCTCGCGTGCGATGGCTCGAATAATGTTTCATCGGAGATTAGGATTCGAGAAAGAGGGGGAGGGGGAGAGAGAGAGAGAACAGCTGCAACGCAAGGTTACGGCCGAAGTACCTGGCTCCTGGCAACGCCATGTGAGGTCCGTTAGGAGAAACGTCGATAATAAGGCATCGGGCTACATATATATT
>QVOB01014068.1:0-12102 GCA_014839585.1 Pseudomyrmex concolor
ACGTAATACCGAAGTTAAACCTGATATATGATTGCAAAAAGTAAACCGGATTTTAAATTAATTCACACAAGACTAGAAATGCACGGAACATAAAAAAAAACTGCTGCTGCTTTAACTTCGATATTCTTGATGTTACTCTATTTATACTGCAACACATTTCGAAGAAGATGAAGAGATTAACTCGAAATTGTCATGTATATGTTTTTAAAAATCTATTTAAATAAAATTAAATGCAACCATTAAAAAAAATTCAATTATTTAAAAAATCTGTTGTTTAAACTAAGGCGCGATATATCTGTTAATTGCAGCGATGTTCGATTTTTGTGTGTTGTGAGAAAAAAATAAATGTTCTCGTTACCGACTACAATCGCTATCTTCATTGTTCCAGCTGTTTAGTGTTCGACGAGACTCGGGTGATGATGATATTGTCTAGGTACGACGAATTGAAAGACTGTCGCGGGAGAACTGACAGATCGTGTCACTATGCTACGTTTATAAAGCATGTGTAGCGGTTAAATTAATCCCCACCTGAGAGGAGAATTGAGAGCATCATGCTCGGATCATGATCGTCGGGTTTTATGACGCTTTGCGCGTGCAGCACCTTTCTTTCGAAAATATTTGTCTATAATAAATGCGCGACAATTTGGCAGCATTTGTTAAAAATCATTCTCGACTTACCTGCAGTCAGAAGGTCGGGAAAAGAGATAAAAGATACGAAAACGCGTATATTTTATATAACAAGTATGTAAAATAGAATTTTATAAAATAAATAAATAAATAAAACTGAAAAGAGAATACAAATTAAGAGATGACACACGAGACGATGATGAAGCTCAACAACAACGTAAATCTCTCACTGTTCCTTCTCCTCTCTTTTCGCGAATTCGATCTCTTCCTCCGCGTAGTTCTTGAATAAATTTACGTAGTGATCCCAAGATTCGTGATGAGTTAACGTTTCGGCGATTCGACATGCGAGCGTCGCGCATTTTCCCGACGAACTCGAGCGAGTATCGTTTTGCATTCTCTCGTACTTCTCGACGGAGTTTCCGACTATCGTTTCGAGATTACCCAGTGTCTCCGATGTGGCGTAAGCTGCAAAAAAAAAATACAAAATGCCTTGTTGCCAACGAGATAAGAAGATAATAACCTCTCCGTCACAAATGTTCTGGATTGAAAGCCTCATTCTCTAAATTCATCGCGGAAATTATTCATCATGAAAATTAAAGTCGGTAGTTTCAGGAACTACGTTTTGCGCGGTAACTTCACGTTACGTGAGTACGAAAAACAAAACTTACGCGACGAAAACCCACGTTCCTCCTCGTCGTCGTCCTTGTTGGTGACTTTTTTCTTGATGATCTCGAGTTTGGGTATGAAGAGCAGCAGGCAGATCAACGCGATGAACTTCACGATCATTTTGAAGATAACTAATTTCAGGATGATCTTCGCGATGGTGAACGCGTTTAGTTTGAGCGCGAACGGTAAGCCCAGATCGAAGCTCGGCAATATGGAAATGTGAGACACATCTGGGAGTGCGTAAGGTGCCCCGTAAGTCGGGATGGAAGTGTGTATGGAGGGACCGTATTCTGCAATAATAAACAATAAGTCAGGCAATTAAAAAAAAAAAATACTAACTTCACTAGTCTCACCTTGTTGAGGCGGAGGATAAGAATTACCGGACGATCCGTACGACGGCCCGTACGAATTTTGCGGCGGCCCGTACGAATTCTGCGGCGGTCCGTACGAATTTTGCGGCGGTCCGTACGAATTCTGCGGAACGCCATTGTAATCTGTCGACGGCTTGTAGGATTGGGAATAAGAATCGCCAAGCAACGAAGGACCGGGTGCGCCGTAAATAATTCGCGGACTTTTCGAATCGGGCGGACCGTACTCCGTTTCCGGTTTGTGAACGGGTCCTTGTTGCACGTACTCTCTTCTGTTCGCCTTCGTCTTCGTGTCCAAACGAACGATTCCTTCCCGCGGATCTTCGCTAGTGCGCGAGTGTCTAAGCGCTTCGAGATAGCTGTCTTTCTTCCGGGCTATCTTCGGGCTTTTGCCGGGCCAGTAGCGGCTCGTGACATCAGAGTTCGCGTCGGATCTCCGAAGTAAATTTCCGTCATGTTCTCCGGAAGATGATATTCGGTCGACAATCGTGGAAGTTATGGAGGAATTGTCGTTGATCGACGCAACGTCGTTGAAATTGCTAGAGTTGGCGATTGGCGTTTCAATCGGCCAGGACGGACTGAGAACGAGATCTTTTCCGAGAACTACCGACGCTTCGGATTCTCTGGCCTCTATCTTTAAAGTCGATGAGCCCGGTGTGCTTTGATGATTTGACGGTACAGCTTCATGAGACGAGACCGAGGCGAGACATAAAGACAAAAAGATTCCTAGGATGTGGCCGACTCGATACTTTCGTGCTTGGTAATGACACTTCATCTTAATAACAATAAACTATATATATAAAATCTGCAAGAATAAATCTGCAAAAAAGCAAAATATAAAAAAAATGTTTCTAAAATGTATATAAAATTTGATAATACATATTTGTAATTAATAATATGTTTATTATAGTATAAATTTTTTTGTATTATAAATCTACCACACTTTTTTATGTCTTTTATATATACGTGTATAAAATTTTTATAAAATATATATTCGTTTTGTATCAAAAGTCTACTTAAATATATATTTTTTGAACAGTTTTAAATAAGTTTAAAAAGTAAAAGAATACATTTCTTAGAGATTTTAAAAGAGCGAAATGTTTGCTGAAAAATTCATGCAGTAGTAGTCAAGCTGGAAAAAAACGAAAAACACCGTCTAGATGAGTGCAGAAAGTCACTCTCGAATACAAAATGCAAACATTTTCATGCCGCGCATACTAAAGCACGAGTAGCGGTCTTCGCCCCTTTTTAGCGATCTCTCGGCAACTTCAACAAGTGACCCTAATTCACGAGTGCGGAATTGCAAGACGATAGCTGCAATTTGCAGTCTACTAATTTAGCGCGGCGTAATGTGTGTCATATTATTGTGTTATCTCTATTATTTTGCACCATTAAGTCAAGTATTAAATTGTTCTACTAAAGAAATATAGAATTAAAGAGACAAAATAGAGATTTTAATACTGCGTAATAACAAATAAAGAAGCTTTATAATAGTTATTAAAACTATAAAAATTATAAGTAAGCAGAAAATTTAGCAATTTAATTTCTTTTAACACAAAATACATACGTTGATTAATTAAAAAAAGAGATTTCCGCCTTTGACAAGAAGTAGATTTCTAACTTCTTGAATTAGAGTTTTTCTCAAGTATTCCCAAAACAAGTGGCTTCAAAATTTTGGTTTTTTTTTATAACCTTCACTCGCGAATTATTCACTTTTATATTATATACACACAGATTTATGCGTCACGAAGCTGTTCTTAACTAGTGATAAATTCGCGAAACGCTTGCCATCTTTTTGGACGGACTCCCATGTCGATCAACACTCTTGAATAAAAAATCCATTGCCTTTGCGTCGTCTATATATGCCGTTCGCTCCTGGAAGGGGCACGAGGTTCACGTTATTGGGCTAGTATTCCACCATGTTTCTTCGATATCACAATGTCAATCGATAACTAGTACATGTCATGAAAACAGTCAAATTTTTTCTATTATCTTTTAAAAGTGCAATAGCTGAATTGATTTATGGGAAAATATCTTATATAGAAATATTCCTTTTGTTACATTTTACTAGGTTATTTTGTTAACATTATCTTTTGTATATCTCTTTTGTAATATTTTTATATAAATATTTTAACACATGTGAGAAACTTATTTACTGTATTAAAATGAATAAATAAATAACTAAGAGTTGCCGCACTTGTAACGTGATTTTTGTTTGTAGTTATGATGTATTAATTTTCAATAAGTTTATAAAAAAGATATAGCTTTTAACAATATATTTATTAGTCATATAATTAATATAATAAAATATCTTCAACAATTTCGCAAAATTTCTACAATTACAAGTGTGTGCGTATGTATATGTGTGAAGTCATTATTATGTACTGAACGATGCGCAATCGCTAACGGTCACCATTCTTTAAACCTCCTACAATACTCTGATCCAGTGACACACTTGTAACAAATATTAAGTAGTGACTCTGAGTATTTTGTTCTACTCTCTGTGCCAATCAGTTGGCAGCAAAACAATAAAACTGCATGCGTTTCCTATAAATATCATACAATACACGTGTGTGAATAGAACAATAAAGATATTTCTATATTATTATTTTTAATTATTAATACAGTCTAATATAGTTAATTTTTTTTATTTTTTTTAATGTGTATGACTAAACTGTTAACTCAACAATCTACGAAGAGAAAAAGGCTGAGGAGAATATCAAACATGGTCTCTACGGTTACCCCGATCAATATGCACTCCGTCTAGGTCTCTGGGCAACCAAACACGAGTATCACGCACAAGATGTGCTTACTTGAAAACGGAATTTTAATAAAGAAATAAAATAAAGAATTAAAAATATAAAAAATAATAAAGAGTTTTGAAATATTCAGAAAAGTTATAAATATATGTAAAACATAAAATGAGTTTTTCAGTAAGCGAGACAAGGTTCATGTTATTCTAATTCAAGTTTGCAGAACTCGCATGAGAGAACCAAAGTGTTTTGTTATTCATAATTATTGTTGCAGATGGATCAAATCTGGCAAGGCGCACGATTTTGTTTTTATCGGTAAGGAAATTGTAGCAACGGCTTCCGGGATTTACGTGAGCTTTTTGAATCTGAACACGAAAGAAAGGCGGATCGAACGTTTTGACAACAAGGAAAGAGGCGATGGCGCATCCTGTTTGGCTGGACATCCGGTAGATAAACAGTTATTTAAAATACTCTCTTGTTCGAAACACTAAATATAAAAATGTCAGAAATTTATATTTCATGTATCCAACGCTGCATAAAATTTCAACATGCGTACTAGTTGGCAATATCAATGGCTACTTGTCCTGTTCATTCGCTGGTACGGAATATCTTGTAAGTCTGACTAGTTTTCCCGATTTTCGGCTAATTGTGTGGCTTTGGAAAACCGGAGCACAAGTCGCAACGCTCGAAACAAAGATAAACGATCTTGTTCAAGACATTTGGTAAATATTTTATTACACACATTATCTCTTTTTCTCACCATATATTTCTCATAAAATTTTTAGAATGTTTTTTTTTTTTTTTTATTGAATAACTGTCAAAATTTTTTCTGTATTTTTCTAAGAGTGGAATTTTTTTCATGATGGTTGATCGTGTGTTGTAGTTGCTCTTCAAATTTTCTGCATTTAATATCGCAGCACGGTGTTGTCAGTAACACGCTCTCGATTTATCAAGTGCGCACGTGCTCGAAAATCGTGAGCGTACATCACGTGGACGCGCCACTTCCGGAGCGCGGAGTTGTGTCCTTGTCCTGGACAGCGGAAGGAAATGTGTTCGTCTCGGATGAACTGGGCAATGTATGGCTCATTGCGATAGAGAGTGGCAAACTGTACTCAGTAGTACAGTCGAGAACACACTTACAAACGCCAAAGAACAAATCAATCGTTGTTGCGTATAAAATTGGAGTGATAGTCGCGAATGCTGACAATAAAATCGCTGTACGTATTGATTTGATCAGCGTTTTTAAACTACATAAAATTTGTATGATAAAAGCAAATTACTAATTACTTTTCTATTGTTGAAACAGGTATAATTGAATTATCAATGTTTTAGTTTTACAAGAGATCATCAGCTGACTGGAAATTGTCGTGGCAACTCGTGTGGTCGATTTCGATTTCCGCTCCTATTCGAGTAGGAAAACAGCATTGCTCTAAAAGCGGAATTTTGTTTCACTCCGGAAACGGAGAAATTTTCGAGATCATTATCCAGCAGAACAACGATCCTCACATCGAAGTTATTTGCGCGGACGAGATAGAATACAAAGCGCTGGTTTCCATATCTCAGCGCACAGATCACGTCGCAGCGATAGATCGGTTAGATCGTCTCTGCATTGTCGAATTGTCGACCGGCAAGCTTGATGCAAGATTATCTCTCAATCATCACGGCAAAGGTAGAAACAACAGGTTCTTTTTTGTATATTAGGGAAAATAAAGAAGATAATAATATATTGCAACGACTTTGTGCAACTGTTAGAGCTTTAATTTAAATACTGCTACTTGGAATATTATTTTTATTCTAGTTCTTCAAATGAAATCACATCCTGTTTTACCAATACTTGCATTGTGCAGCGATACCGGCAACTGCATACTTATTAATATTGCGAGTATTTCATCGCTCAAAATTCTCAAGTGTTTTCATCTTCACGGAGACTGTCTCGACAGATTGAAATTTTCACTCTACGGCAGAACTTTAGGAATAGGCAATTCTCAAATTGGTATATTATTTGTTATTGGTAAACGAATTCGGCAAAAGCGAGTGGATGTACTAGGATTTATAGAAATTGATAGATACGTAAGACAATCAATATTAATTATATACAACGATTTTTACAACATATTTTTCTATTTGTGCGTGTTTACGTTGCGTATTTATACATTAATATAAATATCTTCATAAAAATTAACTGTGTTAAATCTGTTTTTCTTTCTTTTCGTATAGATCACTGACTTTCTGATATACGAAAGAAGTAACGATAATTTCGAAATATTGGTCCTCGCAGCTAATGCTTCCACAGCTTTGCTCGGCGGTAATAAAATAATACTATACACTTGCGAGGTCGCAATTGATGATTTCTGCGTAAGCGTCACGTGTGTAATAGACTTGCCAGAACCTTTCGAGATGCTCGGTCACGAACCAAATAAACCCTTGAATATATTAGGCATACCTTCCTTATCGAAACAAATATTTCAAATGGAACTACAGGTTATTATTAATATTCCAAGTCGAACTACATTATTATATTTCATTTAGACTAAAATACACAAGCGCTAATATACTTTGCTGTAAATTACAATTTCAAATAATAATCAATAAGATATTGAATTCTATCATATGTAAGATGTTTCAAATTTATTTCTTTATTTGAATGCTGTCTCTCTCTTTTTGGAGGCTGAATATGATTTATCGAATTTTCTTCTTGACAGAATAATTTTCAAGATATCGTTCTCACGACAGCAATTTCCTCAATGCACCAAATGAGAAAAATCGAAATACACGCGATTGATTCTCGTGTCATAACATACGGCTATGACGGTTTGATTGTGGTCAGAAGCAGCGCGGAGCTTCGTAAAGCAATTGCAATTTTTATGCCTCATCATCGCAGAGAAGGAGGTGTAAAAAAATGTGCGGTTTCCTCGCGCTTTGGAGAAATAATTGTTTCTCTGGGTAGAAACGGAGATCTCGTTGCTACGCGAATACGGTAATTTTTTCTCGTCATTTACATATTTTGTTATATGTTATATCGCACGTATACTTAAGTCATTCGTGAAGCTTCTATAAAGATAAAAATTTACTTATAAAAAAAACTCAGACCTTCAATTTGCGTTCTCGACTTTCAGTTGCAGCATTTTTTTTTAGGATATTTAAATTAATTTAGTAAATTTAAATTAATTTATTATATATATATTTACCAGTTTACCGGAAGTGAAAATAAAAACGGTAGAAAACAAAGCTGTAAAAGTATCGAAAGACGACTTCGCTTTTGATCCAAATGAATTTTACGATCTTAAAGAAGAAACCTGGCTGAGCAGCGTAGTCGCCGCTAAATTAAAAACTATGCATGATAAAGCCTTGCTTTTGCGAACGTCTGTCTTGGTCGATTTGGAGAAAATAAAAACTCGGGTATGTCCTTTCCGCAAGATTTGTGTCTCTACAATTATACGAAATGTGATCGTGTGAATTAACAGATACGAGAGCTTCTTGATACAAATGAGAGCGAATCACTGGACGCTAAACTACCGATCTCGGTCTTCGATTTAGACAACGAGTTTCGGCAACGAAGAATAGAAGAGGCAAGGCTCGAACGAGACAAATTGCGCCGAGATCTCGAAAAAGAATGCGCCTGGCGTGATCTAATTGCGTCGTATCTACGGAAGATGTTCTGGGAATCGCTTCAGGTTAAACCAAGTGCTCTCAAGTCTATCGGCGACGATACGACAGTTCGAAATTATTCTCTAATTGAAACGAATTTGAGATTAAACGATTTTGAAGTGTGGAATAAGCTTTCCTCGGAAGCCGTTGAGTTTCTGTACAGGTAATAATCAAAATTGTTTTGTTATTAATAAATCTTATAAACAATCGCAATCAGAAACTTGTTTTTGTTTTTATTTTACATTTTATATTAATTTTATATTGTACATGTGACACAAATTAGCAAAACGCGTTGTGTGTGTCTATCTTTATCTGTTTATTCCACGAGCGTATGCAATTGAGATTAAATTTTCCTGGTTAGTAAGATTTCCTGGAATAAGATATCCCAATGAAATATGAGATTAAGTTCTACTTTTAGTTGCGAAATACATGAGGAAAAAGAAGATTGCACAGTAATCAATTCCGATAAAGAATCTTTAGCAATAAGCAACAATAAGAACAAAGTGCACAAAATAGCTCAAACATGGTACAGTCTAGCTAATGAAGTTGAAAAATTACACATATCGGGTGTCACGACGTTCAAATGGATTGAAGACGAGAGCGTAGTCTTAACGCATCAGTTATTAGCTTCGTGTGACGACCGTGAAAATATCCTGAAGAAAGACGCTGTAATCGAAGATCGAGAGCGTAAACTGAAGGTCTGAGTTTTTTTTTTTTTTTTTTTTTGTAAGACTGTAAATATAATTTGCTGGAATAATATAATTTACATGAAAATTTTTCACAGATCTTAGATAACAATTATGAAAAATTATTTGCCCGATTTTTCTTTAAACAGATGTATTTTAATGACCTCTTCGAGGAAATGAGACGTACGAAGGAACGTGAATTAAAATGCGCAAAGAAGCGTATCGACAGGCTTCGCCATTGCACTTTCGAATTGAAGACAATTTACGGAATAGATTATTTTCTCGAACCAATTGAAACGCCGACCTGGTATGTCGATGAAATACCCGATTACGTGGTCACTGTGAAAGATTGCGAAGTGTTTGAGAAACACGTCGACAAGAATCGAAACGATAAAGAAAAACACGAAAAGACAAGTAATTTTTATATAAAGGCTCTCAAGAAAATGATGAACGGTGTGCTAGAACCCAAGTGAGTTAATTTAAAAGTTTGGCAAAAGAGTTTGAAAAATCTTTGAAGTTTTGTTCAAGCATGGTATTTTGTAATTTATTTTATTTATGGAACTTTATCAAATATTTACTTCGAAAAATCAAGTCAAAAGCTCGTGTCTTGTGTTCTGTTTTAAGATGGGAAGACGAAGTAAAAAAGACAGTACCTGTACCAAGATGTCTGATTACAAAAGAACCTTCGAAATACACTGTCGAAGACATTGCTATAATCGTATTGTATAAATTTAAATTACAGGCGCTGCGAAAAAAACGAGAAAAATATAAAGCTTTATTGCAAGCTGAAATCGCGGAGATAAGAGGTCAAGTATATTATATATGTATATTTAAAAGAGAGAAAATAAACAAATCATATTTGTTAAATTATAATATTAGGTGAAGTAAAAAGTTCTGAGCGTTTTCCGCTAGATATCTTTAGCGGAAAACGCTCAGAACTTTTTACTTCACCTAATAAAATAACAGCAAACTTAATTAAAATAAAACCGACTCTTTCAACAGAGAAAGGATTCCTTCTAAAAGTATAAGAGAAATAAAACATTAAAATATACATTCTAGAAGTTTTGCAAAGAGACATCGCTACGTTCAACGACAAGATGAAAGATTTGGAATTGACGAAGATACAGATTGAATGCGCGATTCTTCAGGAAAGACTGCTGAGAATACGCGCGATTCAGAGGCATCGAACGGAAGTCGGTGGCAAGCAAGAAATCGTTTTTTTCGCCGTTGAAGAGGTCGAGCCTGCGACGCGGGAAGCTCGCAAACTCACCGAGATATGCACTTCGCTCGAAGTAATCGTGTCGGAGCTGAAATCGCGATACGAGAATCTCTGCAAAGCTGAGAAACGTCAGGAGACGAAGTTCCGCGGCGAATTCGGGGATTTGAAGCAGCCGATGGTGGAGCATCTGTTGAGGCACTACAAGAAACGACCTAGATCCAGTCGACTCGCCACCACGTCTGTCATATATCTGACGGAAGTAGCGAAATGCGTCACAAGCTGCGAGAAGTCGCACATTCTGCCGCGCGAATGTCAGGATTTCCTGAAAGACATAAACGCTTTGGACGTGATGCCGGGAAACTTGCCGTTACAGATCAATGTCAATCACTGGCGAACGATGTGCAAGCTGAGAAGGACGAAGATCGAAGTGGAGACGAAGGTAAGAAAAAATGATATATTCGCGAGAAATGCAAAAATATATCCAAGTTCAACTTTTAAAAATTACAACGACTGAAAAGGTGAGATGCTGCGCGGTAGAAGTGGCCGAGGCGGAACAAACGCTGTCGTTTTATCAGAAGACGATATGTTCCATCGACAACGTCGTGGCGAACAAGGAGCTCAGTCTAGACAAGAAGAAAGAATCCTTGGCGCAATTTGCTGAAGATATGGAGGTTCAACTGGTCTTGAGAATGGATCAAATTGAGATCCAGTTGCAAGGTAGTTTCGTCGATTGCGCGGACGCTGTTCTCGTAACGCGCGAAGAATTGTTGCGCGTCAACGACCGTATTACGGACGCTGGCAGGAGCAAGTTGTCGGCGATGTACGAATCGATGCACTTGCGAAAGATCTTGTCTCATCACGAGTGGCAGCAAAGTTGCGCGAGAATGACATGGGAGGATTTAAAGCAAGAATTGAAGGATGTTCAAAAGTTCAAGGTGCTTCTTCGCGCTTTGATAAAATAAATATTAACAGAGTATACATACAAGGATGTACTGGTCGTAATTACTGTCTTACAGATCACGAGAAATGTGTTGGAATTGTTAAACTGTCATTCGTCCGGCGCCAACTTGGACAATGATTACGAAACCATGCAAGCTAGTTTGCAAACACTTCGAGATGTAAGTGTTCTGAACACGACATTCTTTCACAATCGACGCAATTTAATTAAAACTTGAAATTTTTCAGAGATTTTGTCAACTGTTGGAACTGGAACAGGCGCGTTTGAACGAAACCAAACGTCTGATGATAAAATGGAGAAAGAAAACCGACAAGATTGCGAGAGACATCAGATCGAAACAGTCGGATGTTGAAGAAAATCGCAAATTAATCAACGATTTGTCACACAAAGATGAGGAGTCTCGAAGAATAAAACTCACAGCGATCGCGAGACGTACCAAGCTCGTGATGAAACTGGAAGAAAATTACGAGCAGCTGCTGGCTCTACACGCTCGCTTGGAAGTGTTGAAGTTGCGAACTTATCCGACTTTGCAGTTTAACAAGAGTATTTTCACACAGTTAAGATAATAAATAGCACCCACAAGATCTGCTTATGACATAATTTCACATATTACATGTTGCTCGTGACACAGACTTGGCCTGCAACGAGATAAAGATTTATTTTTACGTAATTATTTTGTACGACGAGAAAATCATCAACAACTTTTATTATCAATTAAAAAGTAAAAAAGAACAAGAACAAATCTGAACTCTTTAGTTACATAACAAACGATTATATAATAAACGATTTGTTTTCTTTATCAATCAAACACGTAGAACGTTTCTGAACTAATTTGTTTAATTGACAATTAAAACAAAAGAACTAGCAGAACTATCATGAACATATAAACCCAAGAAAGGCACATGATGATTTGAAAAATAGAAATACAAAAAAAAAACGCACATTCTTCAGAGATAAACTAGAAACCGAAGAATGTCGAATAGTAATTATTTAATGTTGCCAATTATCCATTCTATCTCTTTTTTTCTTTATTTCTCTTTTTATCTATGTGTGTGTACATATGTGATACATCATCGTAAATATTTTTTATATCGAACTCGGAAAGATTATGCTCTTATCAATTGTGCTTTGTAACAAGCTCGCATACATATAAGACGCCTTGCACGATTTTTTTATT
>QVOB01014072.1:0-15660 GCA_014839585.1 Pseudomyrmex concolor
TAAATACAGATTATCTTTAAGAATGACTGCACAAATACACTATTAAACAATATTGGTGAAATTACAGTCTATGGCCATCTTTTCCGTATGGTCATAATACCCCCATTTACCCTATATAGTCACTAAGAAAGATCCCAAAGTGGATCGAAACGTTTGACTTTCAATTTAGTAAGCATTTACAACCACCAACATCCCAATTTTTGCTCGTATTGATCCTTTCTCCTGTACTTCTCCTGTACTACTTACTTTATTATAATTTATTTATTTATTTATATGGTAAATATTGAGAATAACGAACTACTCTCCGATCAACTTGAGCTTCACATATGTTGTCCTAAGTGACATGCAAAAGGTTTTAGCCGTCGCTCGTTGTTTATTAACAAAAAAAGTTTTATAACCTTTTATTTTTCGATTCCATGTACATTTTCTTCGTGTTGTAAGTGTATAGGCAGAGGGGGCTAGGCCCCTCTCCCTGTCTCCCCGAAATAAATAAAGAACGACTTCTGATTAGATTCGCTTCATGTCGAAAGTGTGCACGTGATTTTCTCGAGAAGCCAAATACCAAGAAGGTCTAAAAAGTTTAAAAAGAAATCAGAATGGATTCAGAAGAAATAGATATAAACACACAACGTAATGTGCACGCAAAACATGATAAGCTCGGAGGGGCAAAGCCCGTCCCCCTGCGGCGGGGGGCGTAGCTCTCCTGCCTACACACAACACGAAGAAAATGTACATGGGATCGAAAAATAAGAGTTCATTTATAAAATTTTTGTTAATAACTTTTTAATAAAGGATAAAGGAAGTTTTAATTGATTTCTCTCAGGGTTACAATATTTTTCAACATTTCATTTCTATACCCATGATCTACATATTTAAGCTGATTTGGAGGCCCGATTCAGTTCGCTTTTTAATCGATAAACTCGACTTGAAAGAAACCGGCCCAGAAAAATCCGACGGTGTAGTAGATTCGAACTCGGGACCTCCCAGTCGCAGCTCTCGCACTCAGATCGCGAAACCACTGGACCGGTTAATAACTTTTTAATAAACAACGAGCGACGGCTAAAACCTTTTGCATGTCACTCAGAACAATGTCCTTGACGACATATGTGAAGCTCAAGTTGGTCGGAGGGTTATCCGTTATTATCAATTATTTACTTTATTTATTTCCATCAAAACGCGATTTATCTTCTGTCAAAAGTTTTAGGCAAAAGCAGACGATTCGAGAGAAAGACCATCCGAGCTAAAGTAGTATAAATCAGTAACGGGTCGGGCAATGTGTTTTCAGGAGAATACGATATGTGACTATTTTAACGCGATGATACGATTTTCTTTTCCCTCGTTCCCGTTCCTCCCGTGATATATCGCGCTATAATGGCGCAGGTGGGATTTTATTTTAAGCACTCTCGCAAAGTTTGCGCCAACTATCGCGTAAAATAATAGCCGCGACCTATTTCGACGAAACCATCCTTCGTTGATACGTGCTCGATGTATGTCGATCCCATCACTTTCTCGCGCTCTCGCGAAACAAAGCGCGATAAGTAATATTTTACAAAGGCTTTTATCAGCGCGATTAAGATCGCGCGGACTACATTTTCGGCGATTGAAACGCCGCGGACGTTACGGCGTATCGAATCGAACGAACACGAATCTGTGTGTTTTTCTTTCTCCTTTGCTTCCCGACGATATATTACGCGTCAACTTCGCCAACACCGAAAGAAAACCGAGGACCCTCGTTTCGCCGATATTCGATAATCCTTGCGTCTCTGTCAATCCCTCTTTTCTATCGCGGGACTAGCCGATATCCAATATAATATTCTCGGAATTCTCTCCTTTACATTCGCTGATCGACGGGTCAGAAAGGTCATGAATAATAAATGTTGCAAAGACTTTTGCTCATCGTTCTCACTCTCTTCTTTTCATTCCTTCCTTGCTTCTGTCGAGGGGGTGTTTTTTTTCCTCGCGATCTTACTTGTTGGAGTTGCCCTCTCCCCACCCTCTCTCTCTCTCTCGAACGCGTCCTTTTTCACCCTTTCCCCTCTTCTCTTCTCGTTTCTCCGTCGAGCGTATTTCGCTCACTCTGCTTGCTCAGCTTCACCGTCCAAGTTCGAGTTCTGAACGTGTTTGAGTTGACATAACGAGCTTTATCCAAATTAAATAGACATATTAATTAGTAGCGCTGCTAATAGACGGGAGCATAATCGATTCGTATTCGCGTGTATATATGTATATATACCACGAGAGCGTCCGAAATTACGGGGACCAACGAGGATTCACGGGAGGGTTCACGAAGTCGCTTTTCTCGATCAAATCGCGACGAGGAGTCGAAACGTTATCTTATCTTTCCGCAACTTTTTAATTTCCCACTTCCATTATCCGTAAGCCTTTCGCAGCTTAAAATTCTGTTAAAAGTCCATCCGAACACTGGAACAATTTAAGTTCTCATCGTTTTAATTTTTTTTTTTTTTTCTGTTGAGTCGCGGAAAAATCTTCTCGATCTATTGTAATTTTTCTTTCCAGCAACAACAACAACAACAACAACAACAGCAATTGCGATCTTAATTGGAAAATTTATCCGGAAGAATAAAAGTGCATTCGCGATTTTTTTCTAAACCGAATTCCGTTTATTATCCGTTCGATTGTGCTGCGCGTTTCCGCGAATTAACATCGCTAATATTTTCCTTCATTAGCAAGTAAAAGCGAAGCGAAGCGCGACCGGTGATGCGGCCTTGTGAGATTTTTGCGCGTGTCAGGACGTTTTTGCAGCTCGTGAATCAAAATTAGAGTGGGAGATATAATGCCCGTCGACGCACACAAGCGGATCCGGAAGCTGGTAGAATCCGGAGAAAGACGAGCGGACGCGCACGCACGGGCGTGAATGGGTACTCCGCGTTATCGCGTAATTAGCTGCCTGCTTTCTGCGTGCGGGGAGAACAATCGCGAGGCAGCGAACAATCGCGGTCGGGGAGAAGCGAAGCACACAAACGGGGTCATTAGTTCCTGCGGGCCTATTTTTCGACGACTGTTTCATCATACACTTCCGTTTCTCTATGACACGCGGAATTTATAATTTAACGCGCGCCCGTCTCTAACTCGATTATTACGCAAATTTCATCGCAAAAATTTTGTTTCCGATATTTTATATCTTATTATGTTTATTTTGTTATTTTAATCTCTATTCTTGCTCTCTTTAACAAAGTTATTATTATTATTATTATTATTATATTATATGTATATTATTTATATCATTGTATATGATACTTTACGTATACATATATATATATATATATATATATATGTATATGTATATATATATAATAATAACACTGTAAATATTGATAAATAAATTTCGTTTCCGATACTGTTGAGACAATTACGCGATACTATATAGCGTACATTAATGTACAATAATAACAATAACAGCGCGAATGTTGATAATTTCAGAAATCAACAGAGAAATATTCAGTATTTTATTTTTTTTGTTTTTTTTTTAGTTTTTAAACAATCGCCCGCGCAGTAAGTTTTCTTGATACCGCAAGAGTTACCGGAAAAGCAAAAGAAAAATTGAAGAAAAGCAACTTGTTCGTTTCCTCTTTTACTAAACCTGTTCCGCAGGAAAAGCTTGTCCGTAACTTGCTTTTAAACGTCCGCAATTTTATTCAGGTATAACAACCAACTTTTCCTTCTTCGAAAATCGATAAAGAAAAGTTGAGCTTACAAAGGGCAAGAAGATGCTCTCGAATGTTCTCCACTTTATTCTCCCGTAAAAACGGGACCTTTAACGGGCCATCTCTTTTTTTTTTCCTCGAAATATCGGTTTAACGGTGGGATTTCCTTTATCGCGCGCGCCGCCGCCGCCGCCGCTTCCGTCACAGCGTCGAAACGTTCTCCGCTGATTATATCGATCGTTCGACGATACTCACCGTAACACGGATCATCTGTCATTAATCGCTCGGATTTCGTCGAACTGTTCGGTGAATTCTAAATCGCGATCGTCGAGAGAGGAACGAGAGAGGAGAGAAAAGAGAGAACGAAGAGACTACGAGAATAGACTGTCGGTGACAGTTAAACGACTTTGTCGATTCTTTCTCCCCCTCTTCTCTCTCTCTCCCCCCCCCTTCGTTCCTCTTCGAGAAGCACGTTCGATTGATCGCGAGTTTGACTTGCGTATCAATCGAACAGTCGTTTACAGAAATTGCCGCGGGTGTTTCGTTTTAATTAAATTTGCGGCGCGGCTCGGTAACATAAGTGCTTCTGTCATAAACTAATTAAAAAGCTTCGGTCAACAATACGGACCGCAATACTCGCGGCGCAAAAATAAATTTCGGACTAACCGCGAAATGTTGTTAATTATTAATGGAGGCATGTTATTCGCTAATTTCCGAAAACGCCGAAGTTCGCAAAGTTCATTACGGCGCGGGAAGTTTATTTCGTTAAATTTTTAAACTTTTAATTTTAAACGACCGCGAGATTGCTGGATTATTTACGACACGTGTGCAATATTCGTTCGGTATCAATTAGAGTCAATTGGAACACAATTATAAAATTGCTACAATTCGAATAACATTATTTTCGATCAGCGATTAAACTTTGCAAAATCGGCGCCGCGCTTTTCTCTCTCTCTCTCTCTCTCTCTCTCTCTCTCTCTTTCTCTTTTTTCCTTCTCTTGTTTTCATCTTGCGCGTTCGAAAGCGATATTCCGCGCATTAAAAGATAAAAATAAATTGTGATCCGCATGTAATCCAAAATTTATCGGAACAATATGTCGCTTTTGCAATCCAGTTAAATTGAAATTCACGATAAATAATACAGATAGGCGTTGAATTTGTTACAGAATTGTTCTTCGGGAGGATTTTATTGTTGCGTCTGTACACGGCGCAATAACGAAAATCGCGTGAAAACTCGCGGGCGATAAATCTTCCCCCGCGAAAATGCATTCGATCAGGTATGACTGGCAGTTACAATCACTGTAAAAACTGGCCGGAGACGAACGCGCATGTTGTGTGTGTGTGTGTGTATGTATGTAGACGCGTGTGTGCACATATTCGGGGTGCGTTCTGGAAAATGCAGCCGAATTAACCATAAATCATCGCCCGAGATCGACGCCGACGATTATTTATAGTTTACGCGGACACGCGAATGGTTTTCGGCCATTACTCCGAGCCGGATCGGAAATGTGATAGGTACGATCATAAACACCTAAATAGGTCATCGAAATCGCTATTTTTCCTCCCCTTCGACCCTCCCCGATCTTTCTCTTCCTCTCTCGGTATAAGCTCTTTTCCTCTCTCTTTTTCATGTTGTCGTCAACGATACAAAATCGAAATAGATGCGACGTACTATACAATAACAGAAATTAAGCGCACAAATAATATAACTGCTTTAACAATGATCTCCATTAGTGAGTTGATTGATTTGTGAGAATTAATTATTTCCACATTTGCAGTGTAGTTCTCCACCGAATGTTTTCAAATGATTTACAACGAATCTTTGTAAAAGCGCGCTGCCAGACATAATTAACTTTTAAAATGGATGAAATATATATATATATGGAAATGTGTGTATATAGACACACATTTCCATTATTTTTCGCTAGGCACATAACGAAACTGGTCTCTGTACGCGAATAAAATGCTTATCTGTTTCTCAACGGTGTGATGATTGATGGCCGAAGAATCGACTCTGTGCTTTCCGTTAACTCCCGGAAAATATATAATCTTTTTTGCACTTTTATTAATAAACGTTTTTCTGAAACGTGTATCGGAACGAAGTTAAAGAAAAAAAAAAAAAGAAATTCGCGCGAGAAATTCTTGACTTATCATAATTATAATTTTTTTTTGTAATATAATTTCCGGTTCGAATTATTCGCGATTACGCAATATAATCGGATTGGCGATATTTCAGGGCCGTTTCTCCCGCCTGCGGATATCAAAATAACTTTTATCATTATATAAATCAAGAGATGATAATCCATTTTCTGCTTATTCTTAATTCCATTCGCGGAAGCGTGTTGCAAAGTTCAGAAGCTTCAGGAAGGATCAAGATAAAATGGGTAAATTGAATCGCGGAGTGCGCGCGATCGTTGCAATTTATCTTTGGCAAGAGTGCGATATATACATATATATATATATATGTATATATATTGTATATACATATATATATATATATATATAATACACATATACGGATATACACACATATATTTGCGCGATTCGAATCGAATTTCGTTAATCCGTTCGCGATGACCGCGATGCTTTTTTTTTACCGACGATATAATGATAATAGATAATAATCCAAACGAGGAGGGGGAGGAAAATGCCGCCGCATATTGTGTTTGACTCTCGTAGCGGTTGGCGGACTCTCAACCCTTCTCTCTCTTTTCTCTCTTTCTCTCTCATTTGCCGCCGCTGTGAACCATTAATTTCTATTAACCATCGACAAAACTCGGCCCCCATCGATATCGCTGGGCTCTGGCAATTCCAGAGAAGTCTCAGGGATGGAAAACAGAAGCTAAATGGCACGCGTGTGTGTATGTGTCGGAGGTTGCATACGCGCACTACTTTCGCTCGTGCGGAACTCGGCTCTGCCTTTGTCGCGTATTTTTATCCGATATAAACCAATAATTCCCCGGCAAAAACTATTCCTACGGGAAAGGGCGGAAATATGATCGTAGACAGGATGTAGGAGAAACGAAAAAGACAGAGATAGAAAGAGAGAATTGCGCGGCACCGATCCATCGCAGCAGCGATTGTCGTACACGCTTGTTGATTGACGTGTAAAAAGGTGAAAAAGTGTTTGAATGAAAAATTCAATACACACCGAACAAAAGTAAACACGCGCGCGACTGTATTTCAGCGCGATATATATATATGATCTGAGCGGGTGGCGACGCTTCGCGATTATTACACGCAAATTTTCGTATATAACGCGACTGCTCGCAATCGCTTTTTCAATACGTATATAATGTGCGGGCATAAAGCACAATATAAATGGAAAATATATTCATGTTTCGAAATTGTTTGCGCGAATTTTGGATTTTTAGATACGGGGTCGCGCTCGTCATAGAGATCGTTGTGTAAATAAAAGCGAACGTTTTTGTTTAAAAAACTTATTTTAACGCTTCGTCAACAACACGCGCGCGTACACACACTTTGTGTACAAATACACAAGCGCGCGCGCGCGCGCGAATATGCTTAAAGCTCGCAATTAATGTGTGTTGTTTCCTTACCTGCCTAACCGCTTCCATGTTGCAGACGGAAGTTTGTTAACCCCTTCGTCTCTTCCTTGTGTGTCCCTTGCAGATCCCTATAATCTAGTACGTAACTAGTTCGAAACTTGGGCGAATGCAGAATCACTACTAATGTATCTTTACGACGCCGAAAACTTATTCGTTGGTCATTCGCGAGCACTATAGCTCGCTCTTTTAACTCTCTCTCTCTCTCTCTGTGTATATTTCGATATTTTGAAACTCTATCTCCGAAACTGAAAATATCCGTTCTCGCAAATTCCGTGTCAAAAGCGACGCTATTAACGAGATAATATATACGTGAATAAAGCGCGCGCGCGCGCGTTTATAGGATTTTAAAAGGTGTTTATAAGATTAAATAAATCAGCAATTTCCTCTCCAAATAGAAATGTTTTCGTGTAAATAATTTTTTTGTCGACGCGGAAATCATCATTCTTACCAAAAACAAAAAAAAAAAACAAGGCAAATGCACTTGAAGAAGAAACAAATATGTTACACTGAGAAAACAAATTTATGAATCAACAAAATTATTATTTGAGCCGATCATTTGCCGCGATCAAAGATTATCAACCAAATATTTGTTAATCTAAAAAAATATTCTATTATCTTAACTCTAATAGATTTGAATTTAAAAAAAAAAGCACTTCAAGTAACAATTAACTGCGAAAACTAAATACATTTTTTGTTGAAAATGCAAGTATATCTTTCTCAGTGTATTAAAATTAAAAAAATACGCTTTAATTAGTTATAATTTACAAAAACATGTTCTGTTTTTATTGATATACAATGAAAAAAAAAAAAAATCTCGAGTGCTCAAGAATTTAGCGATTGATTTGCTAAATAATCCGTCATCTGAGCACTGTTACATCTGCGCTACAAGCCGCGCGTATACCGGCAAGCTTCGATGGGCTTTTATAGGTATCAGAGTAGTATGTCTATTTGGATGTATCGTCCCTGGCGGAACGGAGTATCAGCGGCGGCAAAGGGTTGAAGGGAGCTTATTACTTTACGAGGCCCTCTCTGACACACGACGCATGCGCGCTTACGCCGCACCACACAATGCGCCATGTATCGCTCGTATCGTCGCGCTTCAGGAAGCGTATCGCGACAATATCAGGATTAACGAGACGGATACACAAAGCACTTTGTCTTTTTTTTCTTTTTTCTTTTTTAAAGAAAAATAACAGACTTTATTGTAGAATGTGTTTTAAGTTATTTTACAGTTCTTAAGCTCGATAGCTTGATGATGATATTTACAATGCTTTTTTTTCTTTTTTTTTTTTTTTAGTTACAAGTAACTATATTACAAATAAATAAATTTTCTCCGCGTACGTATCGTGTGCTATGGTCTTTTTGCGACGAGAGGCTAATTGCACGATCCTCCCCTCTCTCGTTCGTGTCGTACATTCGTTTTTTTAGTGAAAATTCCGCTTCGTTTGTTTCAGTAGCAATCACGCTGAAAGAGCGAAAATTCGAGAAAATGATAAATTACAAATGATGTCGACGTCGAGTTCGCATTATGCACACATACGGACAAGGTTATCGATAAACGTACTCTCCTCTTTCTTCCTCTCTCTCTCTCTCTCTCTCTCTGTCCTCTCGTCGTATTGAGCGGAATTTAATTTCTAGATTATTAATCTGCATTATATTCCAAATGGGCGCACGGTGTGCGGAATAATAGAGAAATATTGATAATTGTATGAATGGAACACACGTTTGATTAAATGTCGTGACTTTCTCGTGTGGATTTTATATAACTCGCAAGCCAAACAATTGGTTGATTAATTGTTTATAACATCGGCCATAATGTCATAAGCATCTCACAAAAGAGTCACAATTAATCGAGTTATCGTTCTCGTAGTCACAACTCTGTGTGTGTGTTTCGTTGGTTCTTGATTAATCGCGTTAAAAATAAAAAAATAAAACAAAAAACCTTTATCTATTGTTTATCCACACCGCGCGCGGAAATAACGTTCAAGATATTTAAAACGTCAAAGATCCTGCAATTTGTTTTCCGACGAATAAAGCGCTTAATAAATTTAAACGCGTTATTATGCGGCGGCGCATAAATATCGAAAAATCGATACCTCGACCGTATGTCAAACGGAGGATCGCGCGGTCGCCTCGATTTTCGGTGATAAACATTATGAAAATCGATTCAATGTGTGTAGGGGCTTGTATCGAGGCAGAAACTCGCGCGCGTTTCACCCTCTCTCTCATACACACACGCATATATATGCACGCATATATGTACATAGTTTCCTTCTCGTTTCGCCTACTTTATATATAAGACACGACACAATGCAAGTGCTAATACTATAATTGTGCAGCGAGTATAATCACAATCGTATGTGTGTGTGATTTCTGCGTTTCTTCTCTAAGTAACATGTAACTACGTCGGATCAAGAAAAATTATAATAGACTCAATCACGTTTCAGAATTTTGTCTGATGTATGTTGAATCTGTCTGTATCAAAAAAAAAAAAAAAAAAAAACAAACAAACACAAAAACAAACATACCAAACAACATACCAAATAACATTTTTCATCATATAACCGCAAGTAGCCTACAAAAGTAGCTCTTTCTCTCTCTCTCTCTCTCTCTCTCTCTCTCTGTGTGTGTGTGTGTGTGTGTGTGTGTGTGTGTGTGTGTGTGTGTGTGTGTGTGCGCGCATTACGTGTTGTTATTACGCAAGTGCTATTTTACGCATATACGAGTATTATTTAGGCATTTTGCGTGAGAGCGTCTCATTGAAGAGTGATCGCTCCCGGTATTTTCAGTATTAATTATCTGTAATTTTTAATTAGACGAAATTTTCTCTCCGTGATTTTACATTCCGGCGAGAAGAGATAGTTATTTTAAACTCGATTCGCGTAAAGCCACACATAGTGACTCCGGAAAATTAAAAAACGTCGTTTAAACTTTCCGATTTCGCATATATTGAAACTACGTGGTCTCCGACATGGCGCGAAAGTGGTCTCTCTTTCTCTCTCTTTCTCTCTTGTTATAACCCGTGGAGAGAAAATTTAGTTGACATATATATTATAGCTCGAAGCTCAATTATCTATCGACTCGTTGCTGCAAGGACGAGTACGGTTAGTTTCTCCCTCACTGTCTCTCACGAAAAATTTCCATCCGTCGTGTCACCCCGTCACGATAATAAAGCGCGTCGATTTTAATGTCTCGTCGACTTTCCCCGCGGACACAGATCCGCATTCATCGTCGAATTCTCGCATTTCTCTATTAACGAAACACACTCGTTTCCTCAAAAGAACGTATCAGTGATTTTATCCGGGAAATTTTCCTCTCGCTCCGCTTAGATTCCTTTCTCCCGCCGATCTTTTTTTCTTTCCATCTTCTCTCTTTCTCACTCTCTTTCTCGCGGAATCGATAGATCGCGATTATTCGACGAAATTGATTTCAAAGCGGCGATAGTTCGTTCGTTCCGCACGAGCGCCCTTTTCCGAAATCGGGGCGGAAACGTGCCAGAAAGACACGTTTTGCCTTCTTCTTCTTCTTCTTCTTCCTCTTCTTTTCTCGCTCTCTCATCCCGCTATAAATCTCTCACCTTCGCCGCCTTTTTCGCTGATGGTCCAACAACCCCGTCCGTGTTCCCGAGCGTCCTACTTCCTCGCGTACTCGTCGGAATAGTTACGGGCTGCACAAGGAGTAGACGTCCTCAAAGCTGGCTTGAAGACGAGAGGATCTCCGACCGGTTAATAAGGAGTATTTTTATTTTATTCTTACTTCCGCGACGTCGCGCAAAAAATCGAGTCAGTCTTGCGTGGCAATGCAGAGCGGCGGATCGCGATCGATTCGACGGAAGCTCACAATTCTCTGTATACTCGCGATATTCTCAGAACGACGACGACGACGACGACGACGTGTACAAAATGACAACCGTGATCTTGATGAATCTCTTATTCCGCGACCCTCTTCTGCCTCTTCGACGCTTCGTCGTGCATACAGTTTCTAAAATGTTATTTCCCTTCTCTCTCCCTTTCTCAGCCTCTCTTCAATTCTTAATACTTGATCTTTCTCGTTGTTGCTCGCTTTCGCGTAATCATAATTATCGCGATCTCTCGCGCCATCTCGCAAATGACATATTCTCTTTGACGAAAAAAAAAAAAAAAAAAAAAAAAAATACACTCTGCGCTTTTTTCTTCTCGCGTGTTTTTTTCTTTCTCTTTTTTTTTGGTTTGTTTCTTTCTCTCTCAATCTTTGTTTCTTTTTCGGTCTTTCTTCGAGCGCCTCGAACATAAGGAATATATTCTCTCTGAAGCAAAGAAAACGATAAAACCGTTCCTCCTCTTTCTCCCGTCTTAGAGACTCCTGTGTTCTCCTCGTCTCCCGCCCATTTTTCTCCAGCGATTCTTCTTTCTTTTCTTCCACTCCTCTTTTCCCTCTCTCGCTTCCTCTTCCCTCCATCTTCCGAAGGTAAAAAGTGATCCTGACCGGAGCCAATTACGTGAAGTATCTCATAAGAAGAATAAGCGTCATTGGCATAATGGCGGAAAGATTTCGCATCGAGCTACCGCTGTGCCCGGCGCACTCCTCGTGCGTGAAGGACGCGCAATGCGCCTGTAACAAACAAGACGGGACGATTTGCCCTTCCTTTAGAAACTCCGTCGGCCTCGTTATCGATGTTACTACTAGCTAAAGGATCTTCGGTTCTCTCTACTCCCCTATTCGCGCGCCTTTTTCTTTCCCCCTCCCCCTATAATTTTCCGTATTGTTCGTTTCTTTTGCTCAGCTTTTCCGTACTTTACTTCGAAAAAACAACAAAAAAAAAAAAAAAATTAGAGAACAATGCCGAAGATAACTAAGTAAGTTTAGCGAAGAACTTGCTGCGGCGGCTCGTAAACAATGTCGATTAATTGGTGCAAAGATAAGTAACTTACTTTCGATTATCGTAACAAAACGTTTACGGCGAACAAAGAAATCCAATTCGGATTCGAAATCGAATATTACACGAACATTAAGAAAATAACACGCACAATCTGCAATTACATACAATATGAGATAGAAGATTAATTAATTTTTTTTTTTTTTTTTTACATAATTGCGTTAGCGAGATATTGTTTGTCTCATGCGCGATTAAATATCACAAAGTGAAATCCGAATCAGATCCGATTCCCGTCTCGTGTGAACTTATAACAAATAGAAATTGACTTCGTATTTGTCAATCGATCGATACAACGAATAACCGATTTATATATCTAGTTCGATTATATAAACCGAGTTTCAAACGAGAGAATTTTTCCGCAACGTAACGTAATTTAAAGAAGGGTAACGTGGTGTTGGTACTCACTTTCATCAGCGAGGATGACATTCTGTCGAGGAACTCTTTCGTGAATCGCGCCGTATCATCGCCACACTGACGGCGCACCGTATGATGAGAGCATTCCAAGTACTCCTTGAAGGCGCTGCATAAACAAGTGCCACAAACTCGGTTGAAACATTCCGTTCGGGAGAGTGTATATATATATATGTATATAGCAAATCGAATATAACGCGAATTTCGATTTCATTTTGTACAAAACGCCAGCAACAAATTGCGCGCGCAATTTAACTGTGCAAGTTGAAAAAGATATACGAAAAATCATTGCTTCTCCTATTTTTTATATTACCATAAAATTGTATAGAATATATTTATTTTTTGCGCGCTCCCTTTCTCTCCGTTTCTCCCTTACAAAAATATCACAAAAGTATTGAAAATTCTACTCGGTTTCGAAAAACTCGTGTTTATAATTTTGTGTACGCGCGAGAAATTCTCTCTCTCTCTCTCTCTCTCTCTCTCTCTGCTACTATACTCTTGACTACTCGCTACAATCCAATTAGATCTCGGCGAAGGAACAAAATGACGCGCGAAAAATGTGTTTTTTTTTTTTTGACGGGATCTGCGCTATCCACTTTCGGGGGTCAGCGTCACTACTTACATCTTTTCTCCTCTCCTTTTCGCTCTTCCCATCCCCGTTCGCGAGGGATGCGCAAGTTCAAAAGCTGCAGTAGACCGTGGCAGAGATACGCTAATGACATTACATCTCCCTATGTAAGTGTGTATGTGTGTGTGTGTATGTGTGTACAGGCATCAGCGTGAAACTTCCGACCTAAAGGACTGATTACACTCTTTTTGCGCGAGTCCTTTGAGCAACGCCCGGTCGTTATTAATGCAGTTGTTTCGTCGGGACCGAGCTCTTAAGTGTTAAATTATCACAGTCGACGGGATTTTACGTCTTTCGCCGTAGAGACGGAGATTTCGAGTATTCGCTCTCAAACCTGTTTGGTCCGTATGCTTTCACTCAAAAGATTTCTTCCTTATCGTCATATTTTAACTCGATTTTTCTCGGTAGATTTAACCTTTCTCGAAAAGGAGAAAGAGAAAGGGAATAATTTGGTCAATCCCCGGGAAAAAGCATTGCGCGCAGAGCGCGCAACGCGCTGTAATTCTGGTTTTATATCATATTTACGTTTTGTTCGGTTTTTTCCCCCTTAACTCTTTCTCACCTTCCGCAAAGAGTATCCCGAGATATGCGATTGCCGGAACGTAAAGTACTATTGATATGTTGCAACGCTTTTGCGCGATAAATTACATTATTCCCTTTTTTTTTAGCAGAATAATTCAACTTAAAAAATTCAAATCACAAGCGCGACGAATACCGCGCTAATACAAAAAAAAAAATTATTTTTTAAATCAAATCCTACGTCTTTTCTTTAATCGGTTTAATAGATTAAACCTAGTAATACATTTCACGGTGATAAGAGCCGTTAGATGTTTTGCGGATAAATGTATTTATATTTGAAGAGTGTAAATTCTTACACATTATTTGAATTGAAGTTTTAGATTCTGAAATCATATTGGATGCTTGATTTGCATCATCACAAATATGAGAATATCCATTTTCCCTTCCCAATTAATTTAAAAATTATATTGCGAAAAAAAACATCTCGGCCAAAGGAGTCGAACCTGGAATCTTCGGCTTTCCGTGCCAAAAGCGGAACTTTTTTCGCAATATAATTTCTAAATTAATTGAGAAGGATATTTCTCATATTTGTGATGCAAATCAAGCATCCAATATGATTTAAGAATTGAAAAATTCAAATAATGTGTGTAAGAATTTACACTCTTCAAATAGAAATATATTTATCCGCAAAACATCCAGCTAACGGCTCTTATCACCGTGAAATTTATTACTAGGTTTAAAATCACATGAGCCTTAAATGTATTAATTCGTTTAATAGATTGAATCAGTTTTGTTTGAACAAAATTTGTTATCAAAATAAAACTCTTTTTTTTTTTTTTTTTAGAATAAATGATTTTACCATTTGGTTATTTTCGCACGAAGAAGCTGATAATCCGTAGTTGGACAAAATAGTCGAGATGGAATCTACATTTTGAAAAGTGACTAGGTCAAATTGACTCGGTGCTTTGCGTTCTAAGGTTTACCTCCGCGTTGCCAAGCTAACAAAGTTTCCCGGATAAGCAAATGGACCGTGAGCGCGCGCACCCTATTTGCAAAGATGTGGAAATTTCGATCAAATGTACATGAGTTTCATCATGTAATATACCACCTTTGATAAAAGAGGTTCGGATGATGTAATCATTTTCCTAATAGATTTTCGTTTATACTTCGAATCATTCGATAGTCGCAGTGAAATCTTCTGTCTCTCTTTAAACAAACGTGTTTTTTTTGCGTGTAAATAAAATCTATTTTCGTATATCTTTTTCTCACTTGCACTTGACCGTTTCGCTCGTCTTATCGATTCAATCTTTCAAAGTAATTGGTAATTAAATGTTACAACAATACTTACCAGCAAAAAGACCTGATGGTGTTTTGTTGCTGTACTCCTCCTGCTGTGCTGTTGACTGCTCTCTCTATTTCTTGCGTAGTTCTCTGATGTATTTTGTAACACATCTCGTACTCGGCCTTGGCCTTTTGCATGCAGGGCGAGTGCTTCAGGAATTCTGCAAACAAAATTGCATTTCCCGCTATCGGACGATTGCGTATTCACCAAAATGTGTGGGGAAATCGAAAATGAAGTCCGAGGGTTAATCAAGACTCGACGCACGTGTGTGAGTGAGTGAGAGAGAGCCAACGAAGATATGTATAATCAAATATTTACACGAAGAAATACCGAGAGATACGTGTCTGACTGCTAACTCTTATAAACTAGTTTCAATTTATGTGCAACCAGTATAATAAAATAAAAACAACTAATTAATTATGACAGAGCGTTTTCTTTCTCCGGAACGAATGATATACAATTGGATTACATTGCGAAAGTTAATTAAAGTTAATTAACTTAATTAATTTTCAACGCCGGACTTTGAATCCGAAATGTTATTTCTAGAAAGAAATTGTTGGCAGTCAGTATTTACGCGAGCGCACAGTCTATAATTACAGAAATGAGAGAGA
>QVOB01014073.1:0-20170 GCA_014839585.1 Pseudomyrmex concolor
AAGTAAGGTTGTTTGGACTATTCCAATGAAATAATTTCTTTAAATTTAACAAAATTTGTTAAATTTAAAGAAACCGTTCTCTCTGTGTGAAATAATCTGTAAATTAAAACAAACTATCATTATCGCATAAAGAGGAAATTTCTGTATGTTTGCACAAATAATTCCAATCGCTTGTGCCAAATTGACCCGACGAGATGTGCTTGTAGAGATGTGCTTGTAGAGAATCGATCGGACTCTAAGAGGGATGTGACAAGAACCAGACTCTTGTGAATACACGATTGTCACCAACAATCATAACTGTCAGCTCTCGGACATGACCTCGCGACATATCGTACGGGCATTCGCCTCGTGTGTTTATATTTGCGAATTATTTTTACTTTCTAAAAACTGATGATCGTAGAAAAGTATTTTATTCATTTCGTTTTAAAATATCTTTGATTTTTCACGAAAAACGAAAATTCGATAACAATATTCCAGCCTCTTCTCGAGTCAAAGTACACATTACAACATTGTATCAACAGTCGCGCATCGTTTGGATGATTTTCCCGTATATATACAGAGGAAGCAGATTCAAGGGCGCCCTCGAAAGTTCCCGTGTGCAGATACACGCAGGCGTTCTCTCTTTTCGAGTGTCTACTACCGCCCTTAGACCTTCAAGCTTTGTTCCATCGTATTTCAAAGCAAGGTCTCATCTTATGCGCGCATCTATGCAAATCTCGATAGCGATCGGATCGTTTTCCGGATCGTGGATGGGATAGAAAAAGCACTCGTGTCAGAAGCACCGCACGGAGTTGCCGCAAGAAGCCAGCAGGGAAAAAAACTATAACCGCGAGATTCTATTTAGAACGGCACAATTTATATACGCGCTAAAATATTTGCAATTAAAGAATGTTAAAAATAGTTTTAAAATATACTTAATTTATCTTCCTTCTTTTTTTAATTAAAAAATAAGTAAAAGTATATATAGAAACAAAAAGACCTTGTTTCTCTGTGAAAATCGTTAAAAACGACTCGCGACCCGAAGATCAAGAATCGCAACAAGTTTCATCCGAGCTCTTCAATTAAGTCATGTTCTCGAGATACTGAAACTCGAAACGAAGCAACAACAGTAACAGTACGAGACAGCTAGAGACTATTCTCCGGGTTGCCTTGCACGCAATGATCAGACACGAGCGCGCGCCGGAAAAGCATTGATTCGACGGAAAAGGCATTACGACGGAGTCTTGGGGAAGCAGTCGCGAAACGTGTCTCGAATCCACAATAAACCGACGCAGTCAAATAGCATCCTGCGGCGAATCGAAACCACCTGGCAGACAGATCTCGTTTAACTGGCTCCTCGCGCTCCGCTGACCCTCCATTTTGATTCCCGCCCTATCTGTCCGCGTACGTTTCCTGACCTGACTTCGGAAATTCCAGCACAAGAAGAGCCCCCGCGCTCAATGCTTCCCTTCTGCATATCTTTACCGGATCTTTTGTGAGAGGGAACTGCGCTGTGTGCGGAACGCGCCTTATTTTTCTCGACGTCAAAAGTTGTGTTAAAACAGTTCGGTTTTTTGTGAGACACTTTCAACGCTCCTGTGTTATCGCGTTTGATGTCACATTAAATTATGCCGTAAAAAAATGCATTAAAATCTTGCAAACTATAATCTTGCAACTATAATAAATCACTCTTCACATGTCAGCATTTGACAGAATAAAATATATCAAGCATCCTTTTTCTTTCTCTCTCTCTCTCTCTCTCTCTCTCTCTCTCTTTGTTATTCTGTATTAACACAAATAGATTTATAATTCAATCTACGTTTGTCGAGGTTTTTACAGCGGAAATAGATTTTACGACAATTCAAAGATTTGTACAGATATATCTAGTTAAAAAAGTGTGTCTTCGGTTTATATTTTATCAATCTGTCAAACGTGCAAAAAAGTCAATTCATCTCGCGTGTGCCGCAAGGAAAATTCTGATGCGATCTCTCGTTTTCTGATATAATAATTTTTGCGTCGCACATCACATGTTAAAGAAAAGTTTTTCCCTACGAAAGTGTTTTTTTTTTTTTTTTTTTTTTTTTTTTAGAGATCCACTTCATTAATTCTCTTTCAAAAAGTTAAGACACTCTTCTTTTGTTATCCTGTTCTCTGAATAAAAAAATGAATAAAAACTTTTCCTCTCTTCGACGAAACACAAACCGAAAGAGAAACAATAATTCACCGTGAACTCGCCAGTCGGGGAAGCTTCGATTCTCGCGTAAAACTCCATTCCGCGATCGTAATCCATAATCGATAGATGATATTCTTTTGTGTGTGATAACATTGTGATTGTTCCCCGCGAATATTCCGTAAAATCTATTCACCGCCGCGCGCAGTGCTCTTTTCGATATCTGATATATCTTTGTCAGTTTCTCCGATCGCGTCCAATATCCCTCCTATATAATTGATGTTTTTACAATTCTCTGATATTTCCCTTCCTCATCCCAATGTTCAATTTCACATCTCAGTGTCTTCGAAGTTTTATTTCTCGCCTCGCACAACTAAATGGCATAAAAAACATTTCAGTTTTTTATCCGCGCGCGGAATCTAATCCAATAACGTTCTCTAATAAAACCTTTATTTTTCTCTCTTTTCGGAGTTTAATCACTCCGAGTTTCTCGAGTTTAATATCTCTCCTGAGTGTAATCAAACAAAATAAGAAATAAAATAAAAACATTCAGTCGACAACAACGCTCGCGTCTATCGAAGACGGGCCGCAAAATCATTTCGCGCCGTGTAGAACAGTAGTTTATCTCGTCTCGGGCATCATCTTCTCGTCTCCTATGCAGGCTTGCGCCTTCCAATCTCCACGAGCGAAGACGCTCGTATCTTCGTTCGATATCGCGCGAGCGTAGATTCGACGTTGCAAACTACCCGGATCCCAAGGTCATGTAGATTCTCAATCTATGATGAGCTCGTTCTGTCGCCCGCAGGGACAAGCCGGCCCTATCTCATCCTCCCTCGTCAAGCCGAGGGAAGAGATCCGTTCCCGCGATGTTCGCCCGATTCCTGGCTTCTTACACAGATAACCGTCCTCCGTCTTAGAACGGGATCCTTTCTTCCATCGATGTTCTCGGGGCGCGTCCCTCCAAATCCCGGGTTCGCGTCCTCTCCAACGAACGCCTCGCTCACATTTATGCAAATCTCGATAATATCGATCAAGCCCGGACCAGGCGGATTCTCCTAAAGAGTGTCTCGTTAGGTAACGCGCCACCATAACATCGTCATCTGCCATCGTGCATATTCGAGATAACGCAAAAATTCGGTCGTGAAAAGGCGATATAAAGAGCTTTGCTTTTTGCTCAACGACTACAATCGTATAATCGGCTCGAACGCGGAAAGAGAACGCTTGTCGTGTGTGTACACGCGAGCGAGAACTGAAACGCGACGCTCTTCCGTAACAGCTAAGACGATACCGACTCGCTTACCGAGTGTTTTATTTGTTTGTATAACTTCAAGTAAATTAAATATCAACAAAAGACTTTTCGTTAAAACAACTGCGACAAACATTTAATTAAAATTCTTCAGAAAAAAATAGAACGCGAATCCGAACGAGGAATCTACGCGTCTCGGGGTTTTGAATCTTAGGTACTCAAAAATATCCCCGCCGTATTTCGCTTTTTTACTCCGAGCAAACGAGCCGGCTCGCGGCGGTTCTTTAACGACGCTCGCAATCCCTCGAGGCTGCGTCGTCGGTGACGTTTTCTCCTCCATTCGCCTCTTTATTATAATCTCTCGCCTCATTCGGGAACCTCATAAACCGAAATGAATCCGCATCCGTATAGCGCGCGAGAGACTCGTAAACTCTTAACGTCTCAATGGCCCGCAAAAGATCAAAATGCAACGCGAAGACGACATTGTCTTTCGACGCGGCCAAGCGAACATCTGAAGAGATCGAAGTGCGGAAATAAAAGTTTATCTCGCTCGAAAACACTGGAAAGGAAATCAGATCTTCAAGTGAAAATTTTAATGCAACTTTCTTATCTAAAACAAAATCAGTTTCTTTATCTGAAAAAAAAAAAAAATACTTTAGAAATTATTCTACGCGTTCCGTTCAAACAACTTTTATTTCCCTTCGACAATTAAAACACAGCGTCATTATTTTACAAAATCGTAGAAATAAACGTAAGGCCAGAGCAGACAAGCTCCTTCCTCTCGCGGCTTTATTTCTCGTCTAGACGAGAGAAGTTCAAATATTATCATCGATCGGTTCTTCTAGCGCGAGAAGAGACGGAGCATTAATCAGCAGTCCCGGATGCTTTCATCGGAGAGAAAAATTTCTGAATCAGTGAAGAGAACCGCCGAGTATCGCCGCACGTCGTCGCCGCCGCCGATAAGAGCCGATAAGTGCGGCGCTAACGGCTGGCAAGAAGAAGAATCACTCGGACGTGTTTGCACATCGATCATCTGTTTTGTCGGGACGGGCCGGTCTTACGAAAAACGAGCTTATCGGAAACGCAGTACACCTCAAGGGTTTCTCTCCTCTCTCACGTTGCGTTTCTCCGTTCCTTTTAATTTAGTTTTCAGCCGAAGATGTATCCCACCCGGGATCTTATCTCCCGCAATTCTCTCCCCGGAGAAACTTTGCGCCGCAAGAAACGCGTATCGAGCAAAAAGAAGATGTAGATTTTTCTTTCACGCCCTTTATATCAAAGTTTTGATTATTATGATTAATTGTGCACGTCAGTCTCGGAATCTCTGGCGCATGACAAATAGCGTTATAATTTATCGTAATGAGCGCAAAATCTCTCTCTCGGATTATATTCTATTTGTTAATATACACAATAAAAATATTAACATACACACAATAAAAAAAATTCGCTGATTAATTGTTTCCGATAAAAATTATTTATCAGAAGTAATTATTTCTCGCAAAATGTTCATCAATCAATCAATTATGTATTATCTCGCTTGTAGTTTTTACTCGTAACGTTTTTGCTCGTATTTTCTCGTGGCAAAACAATCGCGGATTTCTAATTAACGACAATTTACAACGCGCGCGGTAATTTCGACCCATAGAGAGTTATGTACGCACTTGCGTTTCATCCGCAATGCGCATCAGCGCGCGTTTCTGATAAGAGAGGAGAAAGGATCCGCGACGGGTTTAAAAGAGAGGCGGAATCCGCGCTGAATCTGTCTCTATTTGATTACAGATGATCCGACCTGAGTCGGCGATCCGAGCGGCGCGCGCGAGTTCAGAGCGTCCGTCCTCGTTCGTCCAAGGATTAGGAGAGAAAAATCCATGAAACCCGTGCTTTCAGCAACGAGATGTGAGTCATTCCCGGAGATTAATACTATGGCGCGAACAGCAATCTTGTACGAGAAAGAAGCTTCTTGCCGTTTCCTTTTAAATAAAACGCGCGACGTACGTGAAGCGCGCGCGAATAAATATTCGTAAAATCACAATCAAAATAATAATTAACTGTGTGAGTCAATAAGATGTTTGTAATTAATATGTATGTTATTTAAAAATAACTAAATAACCAAAAAAACGATTTCAAATATCTACTTTTACAGAAATTAATTGCCAAGACAAACAACACATCGAAATTACACCTTGCAATAATTCTTCTTTTCCATTGAATCGTCGCTAAACAAATGTGAAATTTATGAAACAACAATCTCTCGTTAATGACACAGTTGAGAACACCACGCAATGGGACACACGCCGTGTGTATCGATCATTAACGGGATTGTTTCTGAAATTTCTGCGCGTCAATATGTTAAATACGCAGACAAACTACACGCGATTTAATAAAAAGGGGTGATTAATATCCGCGCAAAACACGATAAAATTTGTGAATTAAGCGAGTATTGCACAGACTCCTAAATAACGGCATTACGCAGACAATCCAATAATCATTAAAAGCTGTTTGTACAACTGCATTGTTTTACGGTTTGATGGCTCATTTGCTCGCGGTCGTCGATGGTCGTTCGAGCGGATTAGTTGATCTTTATGCGTCGTAAACTACGGCAAATCGGAGGCCGATCGACCAAAGTTACTTCGCTATTAGTTTCCAGTTCCGGAGATAAACACCTCGCGTTGCGAATAGTTCGGCTGTTCCGGAAATTCGGCAGGCGACACAGAATCGACGCCGACAAGAGGAATCAAAAAACAATATTGAAATTTTAACAAATATCCATAAAAATATCCAAAGTGTGCCGCGTAAAAGAAAACATTTGTAATAAAACAAAAATTCCTATTTTTACAAGATCTCGACAATTTTTATAGTAATTAAAACAAATATTTTTTTCTCAAAAGCGTTTATGCTCCCGTGCCTGTGTATAAACTCGCGAAAAGTCGGGAAAATCCACAGTGGGGTTTCAAGAGAGAGAGAACAAAACTCGACACAGATCGATCCACGCCGTCGTCGTCGTCGTCGTCGCGCGAACTTCTCCGCGGACTTTCTTCGACTTCTTTTAGCGCGCGCGCGCAGAAAGGGCGTAAAATTTTTCCGCCACATATCACAAAGGCATCGCCACAGCCTCCGCGGCCAGAAGGTAGTTAGCCGTTTGGGGACGCGCGGTGTGTGGTCGACGACCACGGCGCGCGAACACACCGGAGGGAAGTTTAGAAGCTACTATTAAAGACGAAGAAAAAGCGCAGAAGACGGTGAGGTGGAAAAAAAAGTGGTTGAAGAAACCGCGCCGGTTGCAGGCGGCCGCGCGATGAAAAGGAAAGAGAGAGTGAAGCAGCGGGTGGACGAAATAAGTTTCTGTATTTCTAAAGCCCGGCCGTTTCTTCTCGGCAAATACTGCGCCACGTACGTCGGCACACAATATTATCACGCTGAAGGGATCTAAACTATCACCGCTGGTGTCGTCGACCAATTCAGACCGTTTCGAGAGTTCATTCGCGGCGGCCGAGATGGGGGTTTTGGAACGCAACTAAGCTCGGTTTAAGTCCTCGGGCCATCGGATTCAACAAGAAACCTGTTTCTCGCGCTGCTTGGCAAAAGCAAGAACGTTTCGCGATATTCGAGAGAACGAAAAAAATTTGCGCTCATCGTGTATTAATGACGAATTATCTGTGCGCGCAAATTTTTTTTTCCGTTGATTTTTATCGAATCAATGGAAACAGAGAAAAATTGGCACACGCGTTTGTCGAGTTCGGAAAAAGTTTTTCTCGATTTGGGTTCTATTTGTCACAACAAAACTAACACACCGGATTTTTGCGCAATATATCTTCCGATAGTTCGGAACGCGCGTATTTGCGCACATAATGTAGTTACACTGTTTTTTCTTTTTTTTTTTTTTTTTTTTTTTTTTTCGTTCGGCATGTAGTGCGCGAATTTACTTCGCAGTCTTGTTCAGCCTGTTAGACACGTTTTCCATAAAAGTCCCGATGGTTTCCACCTGGAACTTCGGGATTGATCGTAGAATATTGCTTCGTTGGGACATTTTATGTACACTGCGATAAAATATCGGAACGGAGTCGGTACCAGCTGTCGCGCAGGGAGAGACTCTTTCATCATATCAAATGAATGCGCACGTATCGCACGCAGCACTCGACGTAAATACGTAAAAAAAAAAAATTATTTTTTTTTTTAATATATGTACCAAGTATATTTGCGACTTTTATGAGACTTGAAAAATTTCGCGCAGATTTTACAACCAAATAAATTAATATGTATTTTACCGTGTGCGCAATGCTCTGCCCAATGGGAATCTCTCAATGAGAAGTGTTTTTTTTTTTTTTTTTATACTTAAAAACTACATTTCCGTTTGAAAAAAAAATGTGTTAGCTCGCGCGAGCTGCACGCGATGATCAGTGCGTGCCTTCGTCGGGGATTTCGGTGCACACCCCTCATGGTACGCCGGGAATAAAATGAAATACGTTCGCGAGGCGGAACCCCTGACGGATATACCTGATAATTCCATCGGTGGCCATCAGGGAATAAACTAATTTCGGCGTCCTTTGTTCCTCGTTCTAACCACGCGCGCGACAAAGAGCCCTCCGGGGCTCTTCGGCTCCCGACATATATATGTATAATGCCATCGGAATCTATCGATACGATACCCTCCCCCCTGCCACCCTCTTGCGCGCGTACGTACATCTCTCCGCTCCGTGTGTCTCTTTCCCTGCGCAACGTCCGCGAATCGCGCTCGCCGGCCAATATACGATTGCACGGGGCATCGATCACTACGTGTGCGGGCCCGAGCGAAATCGCTTTCGACCATAGGGGGGTTTCAAAGGAACATGACGGGCTGAGGAAAATTTCAGCTGCAGCTGCCAAAGTGCTTCGTTAACGTCTCTCGCTGTCTGGCAATTTGGCAATGAGAGTGTCTGTCCTCCTCCTCCCCCCGCCTCCTCTTTCGTCGGACATTCTCTGATCTTCCCGGAAATGAGACGCGCGCCACAGGTGAAGGCACAATGTCTCTCTCAAAGGGAATGGAAACGTCACGTACGGAACGTTAGCGATGCTCCGACACTTTCGCAATTATCGTGTGTATATTGTTACGTAATCGAAAACACGAGTGAGAGATTTTTTTTTTTTTTTTTTCATTATCTACGAATGTGTATCTCCTCGTTATGTGTAATGCTATGTATAAGATCCAGTAATTTCCCGAACTTTGTATACACGTCAAAATTGCAAAAGCGAGAACATAGCGAGAGGTCTCAATAGTACCCATCTAGCTTCCGTTAATGAACAAACGTTGTGCATCCCAGCGCGATATATTCCCGGCGAACGTCGCGAGAGTGCCGGGTAACTATGATTTGCTTCGGTGAACATGTTTTCCTCCCATACACACATGGCCGCTCCTTTCTCTCTCTCTCTCTCTTCGAATTAAATCAAGGGAGCTTTCAAGCCGACGAGGAAATTTAAGCGCGTGGATACAATCTCTTTCCGTAATGCTTCGCAAAAATCTAGAAAGTGTGTTGCGCGCGCCGAATTAGCGGTGATGTAATTGTACAGCGCGCAATTACTCAACATTCGCGAGACAAAATATCGTCGAGACGAGTATCACGATACCAAATTGAACTTCGCTGCGCGAAACGAAAAACACGTGAAACGGAAAAGCCATAAAAATTCTTGTCTTGTATAATTTTTGTAATTCGAAATGTAGCACGTTAAATTTGTTTTTATTACGTAAATAAATTACAAAAAGTATATTTCTAAACTGTACAAATATATATATATATATATGTTTTAATTTATTTGTATTAAAGATTATATTGTAGATAATATGATTTAATGAGAAAAATGATTTAAAAACTTTGTGTTCTTTTTTTTTAATCCGACCCACTTAGCCGTCAAGATCGCGCGTATGCACGCGCACGATGTGTACTTCTTTCTGATTTGGCGGAAGATAAAAAAAATAGAATGAGAAAAAAAAGATTGGATTAAGGTTAGAAGCAAGTTCGGTTTTTGCGAAGATAGTCCACGGAAGCCCCGAGGAAGTATCTTAAAGCCGAGAGGAAAGTCGAGAGGAAGGAGGCACATTCTGAGAAAGGAGAGACGATCAAGACTCGGAACGGAGACACGTCGGATGAGATCGTGATTGGATAGCGACAAAATAGAATTGGATAGGCTATACATGTAACCATGCCGGGTGCGGTATTGAGTCGACTATAGATGACCGGATGAGCTTCTGAAATTTATTCGATCAATTCCTGGCCGCGCCCGCAAAGATCGAAAGGTCCACGAACAGGATGAAAAAAAAAGAAAAAGAGACAGAAAAAAAGAGAACGATAGTTTCTTAGCGCAGTTTCTTAGTGCAAAATCAGCGATGGACAAAATACAAATTTAAAAGAAAATATTGAAAAAAAATAAAGTCATAAAGTTGACAAAAAATAAATTAGTTTTGCTTTTTAAAAAAGTCGAACGTTCTAAACAATCCGGAAAAATCTAAAAATCTTATTCCTAGTTTTTAAATTGCGAAAAAATGGGAGTTTTAAAAATATTTTAAGAATTTAAAAGAATTTAGCGACTTAAAGACGCGAAAACACCTGTGGTAAGCGATTTACGAGAACGTTATTTCACAATCCATAATATCCCGGTTGAAAGCGCGGCACTACTCGCGGCGACTTGAAAATTCCGCCGGGAATGCTTTGTGCGCTCATTTTTTCCCATCCCGCGCCCGCGCTTTCTTTGTCGTATATTTAAAGTGACGTCGCCAGGCGCACGCAAGTCGCGGAGACCGAGGGAAGCCTCGAATCGCGGCGGGCGTCGTCGTGCACGTGTGTAACGCTGCACTTAAGGGCACGTCCGCGGCGCACGGTTGACCTCCCTGACAGTGTTGCAAAAGCTTTTACCCGAGTATAGGGTGTGGAGAGAACGAAAGAGAGAGAGAGAGAGAGAGAGAAAGAGGGAGAAAGAGAGAGAGAGAGAGAGAATGTGTATGTATGTATAAAAGAAAGAGAGAGAGTGCAGAGAGCAGCAAGCGCGTCGCGACGCTACACGTGCGAAGAGAAATCAACGCGGCCTGCACGCGATTATAGATGATAGCATGTGACGCTTGTTACACTTTCTCGAAAAAATTTGGAGACTACCATATCACTTTTAACTCTGAAGTATCACGTTTATTTCTGGATTCAAATTTTCGTGAGGATGTTCGGTGACAGTGCGAAGAAGATAAATCTGTTAAGATAATTTTAAAAAAATTTATAAATGTTTGATATTATTTTCCAAAATAATAAAAATAAAAGATTGTTTTCTAATGTAAAAATTTTCTGAATTAAAAACAAGCGGAATGCGACACACAGAAAATATTTTTATAAACACACATACGCACACACATGTTTATACTCTTCCTCAAATATAATTTTACTTATCCCCTTCAAAGAACATGTTGCCGACCGAATTTAAAAGATCGCACGCGCGCGTGCCTTAAAAGTTGACAGCTGTCATGGTCCATTTGCTCATGCTGATCAGCGACGCGTGCAGTTCGGAACGGAGAAAAGATCAAGAGGGATTTTTAAAGGAAAGATCCGCGTGCAAACTCATCCGAATCGTCGCGCACTATGGCAGATTTCTGCAATATTAGAAATGAGACGCGTGTCGCAAGGGAAGAGCAAAAATATCTCTCGCCGCTTTTGATAAAGAAGTAAAACAAAAAAACAACCTCTCTTCTGACAAATGTTCGAGAAACGTCTTTTAATCCTTTTGCACGTCAGTTTTTTTTTTTTTTTTTTTAAAAGAAGAGGTTGAGAGAGCTGGCAATTAATTATTTTTTCAGATAAATGAAAAGAAAACGAAATACTACATAGATTATGACTTGCAATAATATTAAACAAATAATTCAGCAATACAAACAGCTCTTTGCAATTAAAAGTTAAAATTACAGATATATTGATAAATGCAATAATTGGAAGTAATTAAAATTATTATATTATACACACACATACACACACACACACACACACACACACAAATAATTTATAACTTCACTGATTTCTATAATATTAAAATCTTCAGTATTCTGTATGTGATACACACACTTCTCATATTTTAATCTATAAATATTTAATATTATATGCAATAGCTTCAATGACAAATTCAGAATTTCTGATGTGTCAGGTGACAATCCGCACCTGTGTAACTTTTCACAATTGTTCGAGAAATATTAATGAAACGAGCGCGCGCTTCAACAACATTGAAGTGGCAATTTTTTACGAGTATATACAATAGTATGGAAGGAGAGAGAGAGAGAGAGAGAGAGAGAGAGAGAGAGAGAGAGAGTTTCTATATGCGAGAGTCGTGACAGGAAATCTATTTGTTTACGCCAAGTCCCGGTTATTAACACCGTCTCGTTACATCGTTCCGTTTTCTCCCCTGTGTACAACCACGCGTTTTTTTTTTCACGAGTTGCGGACTCGCGCTCTTTGCCACCGTCCGGGAGAAAAAGCGATTTTATGAGAGAGATCGTCACTCGCGATAAATATCCGCGCCTGAATAGCGCCGCTTAGGCGACCCGAAAGAATATGTCAAGACGCTCGTAAGTCGACCGTGTCGTCGTGTATTTGATGACGCCGCAAGCGAGAGAATATTCAAGTTTTTCGCGCCGACCGACAAAGTCGCTCATTTATTCATTAATTGCAACACCTTTAAAGTTTACGTTGAGTTTTATTACTCAAGTCCCTAAACGAATTTCACATATTTCCCTATAGAAATACAAAACTGAAACTTTCATCAACTTTTGCAGTTAAGAAATATTACTACGCGTATTACTTTTTTTTATTTTGAAAATATAAAAAGGTTTAAAGAACAAATTAAAGTACTAAAAACAAAACTAAACTAAAAACACTTAGCTTTAATATTCTACTGTTTGTTAAATCGAAAGAAAAATCGCGGGTTAACATTTCTCTGCATAAACCGCATCGCGTAAATACTTAAAAGTATCCCGTCTATTCTGTTTTTTATCCGATTCGTATTTCTTCGGCGCGCGCATTATTCGCCGCACTTGCTCGAATCCATCACGCGCACAAGATACTCCACGCGGATTACGATATAGCGTGTTTCGACGTGCTCTCGCTTTTCACAGGTCAGATACGAGACGCGAATGGAAAAAAGCCTTTGAGTATAGCGGATCCTACGTTCCTATTTCTCCTTCCGATACCCTTCTCACTCCCCGTCGCCACTCTGTCGTTTTCCACACGGCGTAGAGTATTTCCGCCGCTGCAGCTTGCGAATCGCGAAATGCCGTCGAGAGACGGGGCGGATGGCGCGTCTTCGAAAGCGGCAAAGAGAGTGAAAGCGCCATAACAGTAAAAAAAAATATTCGCCGCAGTGTGTGTGTGAAAGAGAGAGAGAGAGAGTCGGAAAGAGAGTGAAAGTGTCACGCTGAGAAAAAAGTCTAGAGCGAGGAGAAAGACAGAAAATACATATAACAACAGAGGAACGGAGAAAAAGTCTATTATGAAAGGGAGATGTAGAAAGATAGTAGCTAGATCGGAAAAAGAGTGAAAGTACCACGCCGAAGAAATAGTCTTATAGTTACGACAATCGAGATAGAAAAACAATATGTTTGGATCCGTGGAAAAAGCTTCGTATAACCACGAAGAGGTGAAATAAAATAGCACAATTGAAGAGAGAAAGTAGAAATCTTATTAAAAAAAAAGTGTCTGGTTTCTTTAGATCCTATTTTCTGGCGCAAGTAAAATACGAAGAATTACTAAATATAATTTTAAAAAATTTATATGTTCCAATTTTTAATCATTTTTAATAAAATTCTTGTTTTTTTTGCTAGAGTTTTAAAATAACATTTATTTTCTACTATGTGAAACAGGTGTGTAGTTGTTTTGCGTACTTTTTCCCTCGATAGACTTTCAATCTATCATTTAATCGATCAGAAAATGGCGGGAGGTTTTCCCTCTTTATTCTTCAAGGCTGAAATTACGAAGGATCCGCTCCTATAAGTTCGAGCGCGTTTCGATCGATCACTCCCGATGAGAGTATGTTCGGAGCTGCGAGATGCGGGCGTGTAACGCGTGTTTGCGGAAGAAAAAGATGGAAAGGCAAAGAAAGAAAGATATATATATATATGTGCGCGGCCGCCGACGTTGTCACGATTAAAATGTAAAAGGATTCCATGCCGCGCAAGCCAATTTATATGCATCTGGCTAGGTTCGTTCTGAAATCGGTCGGAGAATCCACTACGTTCCTGTCTCTTTCTTTCTCTTCCTCTCTTTCTCTCATCCCCTCTTACGTCAACCTCTCAATGCTCGCCGCGTTTCCCGACACCCGTCCGCCATTATTCGCACCCGTGCTTCTTTACATTCGATCAATTTGGGTAGGTCCTACTTGTCGTCGCGCCCGATTCCGTCGACGCTTCGCCGCCTGACGGATCCTTGGATCGGAATCAACCATAATCTGGCGCGCGAGAAGTCTCTATCCGGATGAAGGCAATGCACACAAAGACGATCGAATTTGGCACCTATCCCGCGAGGTCCGTGTTATCGGGAGACTTTGAGATTCCGAGCGCGCGGGCGCGATGAGAGTCCCGGGAACTGCGCGAAATTTATCTTCCCAACCGTGTATTACTTCTTTTCAACATTTGTTTAATCTTCGGATAGGCTATTTCAGCGCTCGAGATTCAGAGCTGTCTAAAATCAAATAGACTATCGACGTTTCTTCGCCCGTGTGTTTTTTCTTCTTGATCTTGATTCGCTATCTTTTCACTTGGGAAAAAAAAGAAGGTGCACGAGCGTGAAATGTCGAATTTTCTGGTGAAATCTAATCTTAATCTTGATCTGAAATCGGCCAATGCGATTTCCCAGTATCTCCCTCCCTCTTTCCTCACTTTCTCTTGCGCAAGCTGCTCCTTTGCATTCGATGTATTCAACAGCTCGCTCCGTCTCGCGGATTCGCGCGTGAATCTGTCGATATTCTATCGGATATATGTTGGAAAGGAAAATATTACGACGCGTCTTCTGATATCCCTATTTTTCCTCGCGGTTCTCCCGCGCATCACGATGCAGCTCACCGATCAAGAAAAATATTCTCTTCGCGCACGCGTTCTCTTTCTCTCTCTCTTTTTCTCCGAAGTTTATAAATTCCATCCAGCGGTATTTTATTCATCTTGTTCTCCAAATACGTAGGTATTCGCATTCTTGCGAGAGCTTCAACGCAACAACAAAAGCAAATCTTTGCCGCGACCTTTCAATGTCGAAAAAATGGTTGGAAAGAGAAAACGAGACATCGCGTGTCGATGTCACGGGAATCGAAATTTGCATAAAAGCGACAACAAAATTTTTTCCTCGCTCTGTCTGGATGTACCACACGCGGATCATTTACGGCCGGAGTCCATCATAAAGTATGCGCGATGCGATGTCGACGCGACGGCGACGTGCATTTAGACACATCGGGACGAGAGGTGCATCGCAAACGCGCGCGCTCGTACGGTAAAATAAAATTTCGCATCTACATCGCGTAAACGCGATAAGAGCAGGACAAATGTGTCGCAATTTCATCTCTGTCTGTTGATAAGATCGGAACATGATCGCGCATACGCGAAACGGGAGAAACGCGATGACACGAAGATCATTAATCGCGACCGATATTAATTAATCGGTAACTGCTTCTGGCGTGCGCGCATTTGTTTTCGGGATTATTTAAATATGTTAAAAATGTAAAATTAAAAAATAAAAGAAGTCTCACTGTTATAGTGAACATTTCTAGAACGCGTTGCTCTTTTTCCTAAAAACTTTGCCAAGCACTCTCCTTCTTAATGTACTTTTTGCCATATTTCGAAGGATTTCCAAGGGATTTTGTTCGACGGGCTTTCAAGGGCGGGACGACATCGCAGTTATATTGTCGACCGATTTACTATTTTAATAAAGTAGACTCGAAAAGAAGGCGTCGAAATTATGGCAGGTGCGGGAGCGATACGGCAAGGACGGGCAAAGTGGCGGGAAAGGGGCCCGAGCGCCATGCTAATGGCACCATAGATTTCCACCCTCCGTTCACCCCTTTCCGTTCGCATTTCGTCGCGAGGGCTGGAAGATCGCGCTTCGTGTAAGGCGGAAGCCCGGAGGGATGAGGATAACTGAAAGGAGTGCGCGAGTCGCTTAACCCTCTAAACGCGCGGAATAATTTACGATCGTTCCCTTTCCGCGACGATCTTCTTCGGGGTTTCTTTCGCTCGGCTTGTCTTCCTTTTCTCTCGTTCACTCACTCACTCACTCAGTCTCTTTCCTTCCCTCTCTCTCTCTCTCTCTCTCTCTCTCTCTCTCTCTCTCTCCTTTCTTCCGCTAACTAACGATTTCCACGACGCGCCATCCACGCGCGCGATGCTACCTACACCGAAAACTCATCCCATACATAAACCGAGGCACGACGTGAAAGAGACGTTCGGTGATCGATCGACTCACTTTCGATCTACGTGGAGCTCGTCCTTCAACTTGTCCTGTTCTTATTCAGGAAGACGAAAGTGCTATCCCTCACATGACTCATTCAGCGCTGACCGATTCGCGTATCCAAAATATTAATGGAGACTTTACGGGATCTCGATATTTCTAAAAATGATTTTTGTAAATATATTATTGCAAAAATAAAAATTCCAAGTTTGTCTCAACTCTATACTTTTAGAAACACTTCGTAAAAAATAAAATGTCATTTACACAGCAAAGTATATGTCGATGGATAATTTGATATTCTGTGTATAGAGAGAGTGAGCGAGTGAGAGAAAGAGAGAGAGAGAGAGAGAGAGAAGGAGGGGAGTAAAGACTTTTGGTGCTACCCAGAAAGATACAGATATCAGATTGATATTGCGAGAGACGGGGATGGATAGCTTGTGACTTCCTTTTGAGTCAGCCTCCTATACCGAAGTTGCGCCTCCATCGAATTTACGTCGAACTCCTTTGTGCAGCGAATCACGGCAGAAACCAAATTAAGAACGAGTCTCGGTTTAATAGGATTTCGGGATCGGGATAAACTGCGACACAAGAGACATAATAAAATTTCATGCCTAATATTACAGCATAATTCTTTATGGCAAATAGCTAGCTAATGCATTCCCATAATTGTAAGTTTTTTTTCTATCTTTAAAATTAAGTTAATTCACAAATCATTCAGATAAATAATATTTACAACTGTAAATAATTCCAAAATTTGTTAAAAATCTGTTAAAAAAAAAAAAAAAAAAAAAAAAAAGTTTTATAACCTACGCTTTTATACTTGAGAGATGAAGATACAAAGGATTTTTTTATCTTCGCAATTCGAGAGATGTATTTTGATCGAAAATTAACATTTATCTTGAAATATTCGAAAAAACAAGCAGTAGAAGCGTGTTTCGGTAATGATAAAAAATCGTGTAGTTAGCAACAGGGAAATGTTCCGATGGCTAAATAAAATCCGTAGCAAATTGCGGCTGTTGCCGCACCCTCGAACAAGACAATGCTCCGTTCTTGACGACACGTTCCGCGAAACAAACATGCGCGATATGTATTTAACGTCGCCAACAGCGCGTAAAAACCAAATGCATCGCATCGAGATCCATTGATCTATTTGTTCCAAAAATCACTTTATTGTGAAATACGACGAGTATCGGTATCAGTTTTCGAAGAACATTTTTAGAATAATTTCGATTTTTTCTTCTCTATAAAAATTTTCGCGGAGAAAATAAAAATAACAACACTTTAACGAAATTTTAATTAGGATTTAAAAGATGAATATCAAAAGATTGTTAACAAGACTAATAATAATTTCCGATAAGAAGAAGAAATAAGTTAATGAAATATATAGAAGCGTAATGGAGAATAGAATGTTTAATTAGCTAAATTTATATAAAGAGAGAATCGAGCAATTATTCATTCTTGTTAAAGAAATAGAGATCATATAATTGGTCGTATGTTTTAACAAGAGAATCGGATAATAAGAACGAACAATCTTCTTTATTTCTCTTTCGCTTACTTGGGCTCTTCTTTGACATGCGCTCTAGTGTGTCGAAGTCGATCAATTCAAGCTACTCGACACGCGAGACTGGCCAAAGACAGCACCACGAAAAGTGGATAAACAACGACTCCCTCGGGGTTGTCGACTTTCCCGAAAGTTTATCGAGAGAGGTGCTCCATCGGTTTGCGCAAAAAGCGCAGAAAAGCGACTAGGAACTTTGATTCTGGACTCTAAGAAGAACTGGTATAACTAACAAACTACAAGAGGGAAGATGTATATTTTTACACTCCGTGCTCTTAAAAAATTCTGCAAAACTTTAGGGCTGCTGTGGAATTTACTGAAGTTGACGCGAAAATATGTATAGAAAAAAAACTTACCTTTTTAACTTTGCTTTTAAATCAGATGGAAAAAGGTATAAAAATTATTGTGTGTTTGTAATTTGTATCGTGTTAATAAATATTTAACAGCAAGTACAATCTTTGAACAGATGTTTCTAATCAGAATCTATGAGAATTCTTCCGGAAATTTCTAGAAATTTCTCTTTAACTAGATTTTAATTAGATTCCAGACAAATTTCTGTGCGAGGTACCGTTTTCGTGATTTATGAAAAAAAAATGATAAAATTTACATCACGATAAATCAAACGCGCAGAACAGTTCAAGATTAAAGGCTTGATTCTAACCACGTAAAGCTTAAGAGCTTTTGTGAAAAACGAGATGCCATGTACGTGATGTTGAAATCCACTTGAACTAAAGCGACAGAACTCGCTAGATCATCCTTTTATGGACACTTAACGACCGTGGAAATGACCGGGTGCTCGTAAAAAAAAAAAAAAAAGGAATATAGGCGATTTGTGTCGCGGTTCATGGGAGGAGGCAGCAAGAATGCAAATGGAGATTTACGCGCGCGTTGTGCAGAATTTTTTTACAACGATTCATATTCGAGATTATATTTTCACTCGTATTGTTTTGCATTCGATAAAGATATATGCATTTTCCCTATTGTAAATTTTTTATCAAGATATTTCAAGACAATCTTTCCGCAGTAATAATGCGTTACAATTTAAACCCGAGACGGTTAATAGTTATTGGACTTGATATCGCGCAAAAATTAATTTAGAACGGGAATTAATAGATCGCTCCAGAAATTGTCGGAGAAAAAAAATGCGCGCTCAACAATAGCGGTGAATTCGCAAGAAGAGAAGAAGAGAAGGGAAAGGAAGGAGATCGAGTTCGATGCCTCGAGTGGTTCCGTCGTCTGGTTCGGTCGAATGAAACGCCAAGAGAGGAAGAGAATCGTCGAGATAATTACGTTAATTACCGAAGTATCTTTAATAGGCGATCGGGTTATAAGTACGGTTTAAGTTGCGTCTTGCTTCAATCCGACACGAAAGACATTCCCATTGAAAATATGTTTTTCCCAGACTTTTTTATTCCCGTTCACAGTTTAATAAAGTTATAATTTTATTTGCATTAAACATTTGCCAGGATTTTTCTACGCAATCCTTTTTTCGATATACATTTTTCCATTTCATTCGACGTCGCGCGATTAAATTTTAATAATACAACCGCGAAGCTGTATAGCAATAAAGAAAATTCTTCATGTTGCGCCACTTCTTATCCATGTAATTTCTATCCAATCTCAAGAAACGAGATTGTTTTCTCGGAGATGCTCTCTTCGCAGCTCTCTTGAAAATGATCGTTAAAATTGTTTTGTTGTCGCGCACTGATGCTCAGCTAGGCGCAACCGGAGAATCCGCCGTCGTCGTCCTCGTCGTCGTCGTCGTCGTTGTCCATATACTCAACCGACGCGTCCCTCAAAAATGCCGACCAAGTGCCGTTTCCTTCGAGATAATACATAAGAACTTCGCGAGGAAAAGTACGGTCGAGAATTGTTTCCAACTCGCGTGAAACTCAGGAGCGGAAAACTCTTTCTTGTTCGTGGTTTTTTCTTTTTTACGCTACGTGAAAAGTGTCTGCAGAAAGTTGGAACTCGATAGTTGAAATGGTGACTTTCATGATTTTTGCAACAGTTACTCTTCAATAAAAATTTAACGCTATATAAAACCAGCTCTTCGGAGTAAACAAAAAAAAAAACAATAGAAAATCTTAGAGAGTAAAATGTTGCTTTCTAAAACAAAATAATTCGAAGAGAATTTAATATTTTTCAAAATTCATTTTTATCACCAAATCTCTCCATTATATCCACTCGCATAGAAATTTTCCAAGATATGGAAAATCTTGGGGGTTGTTTATCAAAACTTCTTAATCTCTAAGAGTATTAATCACACGCGGCGCTAATAACCAATCATATTGTGCTCAATTACACCGACGCTGATATTAGGTGAATGATAAATGCGAGGTGATTGGGGGTAGGCGCGCGCGCTAATTAACTCCGTATCGGAGCGTCGCATATCGATATCGTCGGGCGTCGTATTCTTGACAGGTCGATGCTTAAAACACCAAGTTCTCAGGCGAGCGAGATCCAAGTATGCGGTGCGAAGACACGGTGCCAAGAGTTGGAGAGTTCCAAGAGTCGCGTGGAGCGCCCGAGAAGACCAGGTTGGAAGATCGTCCCAACCCACTCTCGCCGGAAACACCGACCGACCCGGCGAATTTACAGAGTTCTGGAGCTGGTTAATGTGATTTTAGACGCAGCCACGTCTAAACGCGAAAGAGCACGCGAAGGCGAGTTTGTCTCTCCCTCTCTCTATCGTCTCTTCATCATCGTCAGCATCGCTCCTCTCTTCGACGACGCGAATTGCAGTGTAATTTCCGCTCGCGCATTCGACAATATCGATCAAGAGAGAGAGA
>QVOB01014077.1:0-74495 GCA_014839585.1 Pseudomyrmex concolor
CTGTTTCCCGCGTCCTAGCTTTGAAAAAAGTGCAACGCGCACAAGACACGAATTACATTTATTATTGCAAAGAACTGGATATATTTCGTGTGTTCATTGACTTATAGCGAGAACTCGTTTGTCGTGCGAGTTTGCTCGTGTATGTTCTTATTGTGCGCTTTCAATCAAGCCGATGCGTGACAATTTCGAGGCGATTAACGGGATTCCGGATTGCAACAATGCAAAGTAGATCGTAAAGTAGTTTACACCGCGATAAGTTTGCGACCAAGCGAAAAACTAAGTCGACCGAGTCTCTAATTAATATAGCGCGAGAGAAAAAAACCCAGGATCTTTATGCCACGGAGACCTCGTGAAAGTTATTTCTACTCTCGGTTCGTACCGAGCGATACGCCGCGGACTGACTCCACGGAACCGTGAAATTCCGTTCGATTTGTTGCGACCGGCGCGCAACGTTCGATTAATATAAATTGTTACATATTACGAATGTCTAATTGAATCGCGCGAGGATCGATATGGCGTAACGCTCGCGCGTGAGTCAGCTCGACGTGATAGGCGCGGGAGCGAGTAGGAGAGCGTATGAAAAAATCGTATGTAAACGCGCGAAATCTCTTTTGCAGGTGTACGATGATTTTAATATTGAAACGCGCCGCCCATATCTTTTCGCGAAAACGCACGTATACCTACGCAAAGCGCGACGGGTGTAGGTAAAGGTATAAAATATTCCGCGCGGATCGCCGAAATTCGCGCGGGCTTCTCTCGTCTCTTTTTTTTTGTTCCGTATAAAAAAACAAGACAATGCGCGAGCCGCCGTCGTTCGTTTCTTCTTTATTCGCTTCTCCCGCGCGAAGTCTGTCATGACATTTCCAAGTTCCCCCTTTCCAAAGGGGGAACTTCCAGGGGAATATGTCTGACCGCGTGCACTTTGCAAACTTCAGCCAACACACAAACAGATACACGAGAAAGAGAAGCACATAAGCTGGCGCCGCGAAGTAGGATAGGGAAGATAACGTGACACACAGGATGTAAATGGTGTGCGCGCCTTGTGCGCGCAAGAAATCGCACACTTGGAACTTTCTCGCGTGGAACGAACATCTCGTTGCCGCTGCCTTCGGTCTATGTTACACGTTGTCCTGCGTGATGGCGACAACGATGCGGCGCATTGCAACGTTACCATAGAGCCGGAGGTCTTTTTCCGCGACCGTGGGAGAGCGGGACAGACGCGCGACACCATTGATATTTGCGGAGATGTGTCGCGCGCGCGTAAAAGATTTTCGTTCGAATTTATGTGCGCTCGTGTCGTATCCCCCACCCGATGATTTCTTATCTAGCGGCGTTTCTCGCGCGACACCATATTGTGTTATTGTGTGTGACCTTTTACGCAATCTGCCTTGTCGCAATACGACGTAAATCCATACGGTTTTAACGAGATCATTAGCATACGGCCAGACATCCGCGGTGCAATATCGAGTTACACGTGCGCGATATTAACGGGTACATAAAAGAACCTTTGCCGTTGCAAAGTACAAATGGTTTGATAATAAGCAAGGCACTAAATGCAGAAGAACGCGTATATCGTTACGAAACCGAAGTGATATAATGATATTCTCTATCATAGCGCGCGCGAGCGCCATAAAATAATAACGAGACAAATGCGAAACTATTATTTATTTATCATGTTTTACATTTGATGTATATGATAATCATTACATTTGCTCGAGCTATTTGTGGAAGACCGTTTTCGCTTGGTAGCGCTCCGCGCTTGTTCGAACGCTTGGGAGCGAGCGATAGGAACGAGGTGCTTCTTTCTGTTCCGACCGAGCCATTCTCCGTGGTTCGACGAGCACTTATTTCAATATATGTATGATCCGCTGAGAAAGCATCTCCCAAGAGAGAGAGAGAGAGAGAGAGAGAGAGAGGAAAAAGAGAACGACGAGACGCGGCGAATACCGGTCAGGCGCGCCTCCGTAAAAGGCTGATTTTCCCATACCGGTGTATCCCCCTGCGCCGCTGATTGTCCGCCGTGCGTCGTCGTGTCGTCTCGCCGCGGAAAAATCGCGAGCGTGTAACGCTTTTTGTATCGCGTTTTCACACGTCATATTGCGCGACGTTAATTGTTGTGCCAATCGGTCTTATGATTTCTGCGAATAATTCAGAGCACGACTCGCGTCGGAATATACTCGTCGTCGCGCAACAATACGCGCCACAATAAAAAGCGCCGAGAATGGCGCTCGTCAATTTCGAAACTCCGTCCGAGTGACTCAGTGTTTCTTTATTAAAAACAAAAAAACAATGAAAGCATTTCGAAATTGTCAGACATTCCGCGATTGAAACGATAGCGCGCGCGAAGATTCCGTTCACAGACAATGTCGATCAAACGAGTCGCATTTGTCGCATGTAGCGGTTTCGCCGCGGCTCGTTACGGAGAGTAAACCGGCGACGCACCTGCGTCTTGCTCCCTTAGATGGGATAACGATCGAAATCCTTCCCCCTCTTTCCCTCCCTTGCATCCGCGGGGTTCGTTAAATCGCGCACGGCGCGCCGCACATCCCTTAAAATTCATCCTCGCCGCATCCTTTTGTCGCCGCGGTATTGCCATTTGCGAGCTCGCCCGCGATCGGATCTCGGCTTGTTCTCTCGCAGCGCGTTCCGTTCGCGGATACAAAAGTATATACCCGCGCCGATATCCGCAACGTGCAACCTACTGTTCTGTCACCCGCGCTCACGCATCCGGTTTGCGCCGATTTCGATTACCGGGAGTAGGCGCGCAAAACTCTATAGGTAAAACGCGACTATAACACGGACTACAATCCAGAGAAAAAGAGAAAGAAACTAGGAAGGTATACTGGAACGTAAATTCGCCCGTTTGTTTGTGTGTAACTCGATATCGAGCGTTCGAAGACCGTCCGCCGGTTGCGAGAAATTGTGACGGAATTCCTACACGCGGAATTTCTTTTTCGTGTGTTCACATCCATGCCGAACCACCTCTAATGAGGCTCTCGCGTGGGTGAGCCGCCTCGTGGTCTTCGCCGACGATGGATAGCGCGTACGGAAGAAGCAATACAGGGGAAACCGGGTGTATGGCTGCGACGATCGCCCGCAGAAGTAACGCGCTTCGATACCGATCGCCCTCGATCGAATCGAAACAGTTCTTTGTCCGAAGCTGAATCTCTCGGCTGTAGTACAAGAGTAACTCCGCGAAGTTGTCGACGCGCAGAGACCGCGATTTAGGAAAGTCCGCGGCGAAACCGGCGTTTCTCTTGTAGAATTTCATCCCGATCTTCGTAAATCGTCTCGAAAGCGAAGCGGCCGGTCGGCGGAGCTCCCGCGGCCAATTAATTTCTCGGGGCACGGCGATTAATTAACGCGCGAAATTAACGAGTATCTCTCGCGCCGCGAGACACATCCGATTCTCGGAGCGAGGCAGATACTTGCTGTGACTTGCTCGCTGATGGTAATGACTTCGGGCTCGCAGTGACAACGGGCTCGCGGACTGTTAATTAACTTTTTCTGCTGATTATCTGTATTTCCTTGAATTATGTAACGCATTCGCCACACATATAAATGAAGAGATCTATCTCTTTGCCTCTGACGTGCCTTTCCCGTATATCTTTCAGCTTTTATGTACCAGAGCGTACACATATATACGTATGCTATACTCGCGCGCTGTGTAAAAAAAAACCACTGTCTACGAGGCATACCTAAGTGAGGCTGCACTACCGTCCGGGATTCCGCGCGAGATTAACTCGAGATCGCCTAACTCTCGTCGGCGGAAGTCGCATGCAAGCCGACGTGTCACGGCGGCAGGAGCCAGGACATCTACGCGGAAGTGCAGCCGTCGTCTAGTTGCCGTGTCACCGCGCGACAAGAAGCACACGGTTCTCTTCCTCGCTGTCTCGTGTCTTTTCTTGATTTTGTTTCGCGAAAGAGAGAGGAAGAGACGCGCTCGCATCGCAGAGAGACATTGATTCATCCTGGTCATGTCCTCTGCGAACGTACTTGTTTACGAGTGCGCGCGCGTGTGCTTGCCAGGTGTACGTACATGAAGCATAGCCACGTACGCGGTGTCTGTCGTTTACTTGGCGTTTAAATATAAAAAGGTTTTTTTTTTATTTTTTTTATTTTTTATTTTTTTTTTTTAGAGGAAAACTGAACTATAAAATTTATGGATAAAGTAACCGTCTCAATAATATTTATTAGAAAAATTATTAGATATTTGTTACAAAAATTATTAGATATAAAAAATTATACGTAAAACAATTCTCAATGTTTTGAGTATTCTTCAAGATGTTTTTTTTTAGGTATTGTATAGGTTTTACAATATTATACAGTTTCTATATAACTTTATACATATAAATACTTTGTTATAATTATTTCTATAACTAAATGTCCGATTATTGAGACTTGTCCGATCATGAGGACAGTTATCTTATGAAGTGGAAGTATTGCAGGTGCTTTTCTCCGGCTCGGACTTCTATTACGTGAAGTCGGAACGAATCCGAGACACCACGTATATACGTATCGTCCGTGCTCCGGGCACGACCGATGATTATCTCCACGCTCGGTTTAAGCCACAAAGCACGGCAGTCCCACGCACGCCTTGTCGAGTTATTAATCGCCACATAATTCTACAATTACAAAGGTTAATCCGGCGTTTTCACGCTTTGCCCGCCGTGGGTGCTGCGACATCGAAAGACCAGAGAAAGAAAGAAAGAGAGAGAGAGAGAGAAATAAAGAACAGAGAGAAGAATAAGAAGAAAGAGGGAAAGAAAACAGAAAGACGCGCTATCACACACACCACGGCGAGAGAGAAGAGAGAAAAGCCTGGGCGACCGCGGTTCACGTCGTTGTCGTTAACTCGATCCACTTGGCTTGTCACTTACTTATGCGATCGTAAACTTTTACTTCCCCGGCTTTGCACCTTGACGTTGTCGCAATCGCGATAAATCCCGCGTCTTATCGTCCGCGATGTATTCGCCAGCTACGAGAATACGTTTGGCGAATGATTAATCGCTCGCAACGAATCTTTTTCTTCGTGGAAAGAAACTCCCTCTACGTCCAGCTTCGGTCGGATTCGTCTCGTAACACTTGCCATTTATATTTTGTCGCAATTTTCCCAACAAACTATTTCAAAATTCAAAACAAACTTGGTAAATCGTCTCTACCTTGAAACTTACTTCCTGTACCACATCGGGAGAATTGGTAACATCATCTGTGAATATACCATAATTCAAGTAGCATCGCGACCTCCTCATTGCGAGAGATTTGTATAGGCAAGAATCTCGTTTTGAAACGTTGCATAAATCTCTCTTTATTCGTAACGCGCCGCGGCTATTACCCGGATGTTAGAGCAGCGCGCGGTAGGGCCCTGCTTAAAAACGATCTTCCGAGAGGAAACGAGCTCTCGCTATCGGGAACGCGAGCGGCAGTTCCCGATAAGAACGGTAGTTTTATCACGAGATGTGCGCGCGTTTCTCGCCTCCCAGGAAGAAACTTGCGCGGCTCCCGTTAAAGCGCGCGTGACCATTCACGATCGGTGACACCGTAACTCGGTGTTTCCGTACGTAATTCACCGTAACCAATACGTAATGCGCGCCTGAAAGCGGCCGGGCTCATTTATTACGCTGGCTGCTCCCGTGAAAGGAAAGGACACAAAAGGATTTTTCGCGCGCGCGCGACGGAGAAGGACGAACGAGCAAAAAAACGAAACAGACGGACGAACGCTAGTCAGGCGGTTTCGAAGCGCGTGGTTCTTGTCCGGAGGAAAGATGATTTAAGGCCACTGCCGCTCCGCGCCTCGTTCTCGGATTTGACCTCAGAATTCCGACGCGCTTATAGGAATGCGTAGGTAAAATCTACGCATCCTATATACGCGCGCGACATACGCGAATGCTGGAATTACTCATTGCGTTCTGCGCGGCGTAAACGTGAAATTAAGACGTTTCGAGGCAGACGATTTCTTCGTATCGCGCGCGATGATTATATTCCGCCAGAGGCGAGAATCGTGTCGGTCGCTGAGATCGACAGGTGTACGCTCGTAAAAGCCGCGTTTTCCTCGCGCGGACTTTTACGCGTTTTCCTCGCGCGATACGCTGCGCTCTGTGAACGATATGCCCATTAGAACAAAATTATTGTATCTGACCGCGCAGTGCGAGGCATTTAGAAAAAAAAAAAACTGATACGCGTCTCGCGCAGGTGTAATAGCGCGGATATGACGTGTTCCCTAACGAGTTTCGCCTCGTATTTATTAGCGATTAACTTAACGACACGCCGCGCAACAGTTTCTGAGAGAGTAATATGACACAAAGTGGTAATGACGACAGTCGGCGCGGACCAGGATCTAACCTTCGCGAGTGTGATCTCAGCCGCGCGTAATTAATACCGATCGCGAGAGAGTCGTTTCCGCGCCGATATGCGTTGTACATACAGGGTGTTACTGAAACGTTCGAGCAAGTTTCAAAAGTAAATTTGTAATATATCAGAACGCGAAAACACCAGACTCGCATCGATAACCGCCTTGCGATCGCTTAATCGCGCGTGAAAATGAACGAAAAGACGCGATAAAGTTTTTTTACGTACAAATAATTTACAAAATGTGTGCGTACACATTAATGGAATTTGTAACTAATTACGATTTACTTTATCATTATTTAACAAGCAGTGTACGAGGATTTATATATATATATATATATCTATCGCTGGGAAACTGCAGACACACGCGCGAGCATCGCGCGGGAAATGATATTTCATTATTGATCGCGACAAAACGCGAAATAAATTACAGAAGATATTGCGTACAGACAAGCAGGTGTGTTTATCGTTGAATAAATTAGCGTTCAATTGTAATAGAGAGAAATACATTATTATTATTACATCTCTCTCGATAACTTCTTCATTTTTCATAATTTCGTTCTCGCGGAGCTTACGTACAGCCGAGATATGTACTACTTCGGCAACACTCTGTATGCAAGCGCGCCGCATGAAACGCCGTTGTGTGTGGAACCGTATTAGAAAATTAATACCTAGCTGAGAGTTTCCGCGTGGAAGGAGTGGTCACAACGTGGAATGAAAATTTATCGTGGCTTGCTCAAGGGGTCTGAGCGTCGGTTGCGTTTGCCTTCGCAAAGTAAGGTTGCGTAACGCGTTTCGAGAATTCCGACGATGCAGCTGCTGCCGCAACTGCTGCGAGCGTCGTCTTCGTCGTCGTCGTCGTCCGAAGAGACGCGCCTCGGGGCCGAAGGGCAATACTTGCGGAAAATATGAGATTATTTATTATTCGGGGCGCTGAGAGACCTCCCATTACGTGTACTGTTCCGCGAGTAATTAGCCCGAGACGCAACCGTCGTCGCACGTCTCGTCGCAATCGTCTAATCCTATTAATCGTAAGAAAATTATTCGCGCGCGTTGCGCAACAACAACAGCGGCGGCGCCGCGCGCGAATACACGCTCGGGTAAACATTCTAATTGCAGAGGAGGACGGAATTGATTTAGCGTGCATGATCTGCGATCGATGAAATTCGATGTTTGTGTTTTGAAATTTCTTTAAATAAAAAATGCAAGATGAGGGAGATTTTTTGTGAAACGCGTCTTAGAAATTGCGTAACGATTAATATGAATTTACGATTTCTCTCTTTGGAAAAATCGAACGAATAATGTACATGTGATTGTTCCTTATAATATATAAGGAACCCTGTTATATAAATTATATTATATTGTTACGCGCACGCGCGCGAAGATATGTGTGTCTGGCGGACGCGCAACAAAGAAGAAATCATTCGCGGAACTCGAATCGATGTTACGAATCAATGGGTTACGCCGTGTCTCTCTCCCCGTATCATTTCTCTTCGCGCCCGAGGGCTTATCACGGTGAGATACGGGAATGCTTTAACGTAGGCGTGGTAGAAGGAGGATTAGATGGAGGTTCCGCTCCATTCTTTCGATGCGCGCTTCGTACGCGATGTATTAAACTTATCTGGCCTGGTTGTTGCACACCCCGAGAGAGAAAGAGAGAAACACAGTACGAAACGAAATCCGGACAAACGGATTTCTAGTTTCTCACAACGAAATTATTACTTACGCACGCGTATATCTCGATTCTACCGGCAAAAGTATCGTCGTCGTGGTAGCGATCGCGCCCCAATGATTTAGATCGCGTCAGATAAGACCGCGCAAGTTCCGATTGCGTGTAATTTGTTTATCAGCGGCGAGTATTCGGCCGATCTTGCGCGACGACGCTAACGATCTCCACGTGATATCGCCGACGATCGATTTCGCGTGCTCATGCATGCGTAAGTCCGAGGCCAGAATACGGTTATGCCGACCAGGTGCGTGTCACCGATGAAGAAGCGGAGCGTGAGAAGATCGCGCAAACGGAATTTCAAAGCAACAAACTAGAGAAATTAATTATGCAGAAAGCGATTTTTTTCAGACAAAAAACTCAGTTAAAAATTGAAATATAAACGCGTATTTACAATTAATACAATTAATAAATGCGTGAGTTAAACATGAGTAAAACATGTGCATTTTTAAAAAGAACAAAGAGAGCACTTCCCCGTCTAACGGGGAAAAGAAAAGGTCGCGGAGTCATCGGAGCAAAATCTTTCGATGCTCGGCAGCTCGTGTCGGGAAATGCGATACAATTAGCGGCGATATGCGCTTCGGAAGCGAACGCATTCCTAAGCCGGGATCCGTTAAGTGACACCGCGCGAGAGTGTGCCGCGCGATTCTCTTCTTCAATCGTCGCGGCGACGACCGCCGCCGGTCCAATTATCCGCGGGCAATTAAGTCCGGCCGATGCAAACCGAACGAGCGCTGTTACGAGGAATTTTCCTCTTGTCGTTAATCCCCCACAGCGGGATTAATATCGGCCATTAAAGTCTGCGACCCGGAAAAATCTGCCGATGACTCAGACCGCGCTCTCTCATCATATACGCGTGGAAGCTGCGCGCCTCCGGCCATCGTAATTGTCCGGATCGCGAGGCTGTCGGGCCGCTTGATGTTATCCCAGGTCGTGAACGCTGTAGATACTCGGTCTAGCTAACAAGTTTCGTGAAACAGTCGCTTTGACACAATCTTTGAATTTTGTGCGACAAATACCGCACGAAGAATCCGTTAAAAGAAATTGTCTAGAAAATTGTCGTCACTCTTATAATAATTGTCTACACTATCCGAGTGTATTTGAGATGCTATACCTCGTTCTGGCACAAAAGAGCCAGAAAACATCGAGACAACATGACTGAGAACAAATTCCGTTAAAGACGTACACGGGAAAGAGAAGACAGTTCTCGCGGGTTATAACGCGCGCTATCAAACGCGCGTCTTCCGCTATGGTCAACAACCTTCTTACCTCGCTTCGGCCTTTATCCCGGCTTTATAATAATGCAGCACCGAGAACGGTACCGTTCGCCTTCGGACCAACATAACTGGGGAACGCGAAGTGTCGCCTGTAACGCCGAGCGACACAATAGCGATTGACCATAGGATTCCTTCTCGCGATGCTTGACACAAACGGTACTTCGTTCTTGGTAAACGAACAACTGCCGCATGATTGGCGCCCGATGACGATCGACAGACTCCTTTGAAGTTTTCATTCTCGCGATGTATTCCGTCAATATTCAAGATGTCGAGCTTGCTTTTATGGTTTAGTAGATTTTTTTGAATTTTATTGCAACGCGAGATAATAACAATTAATAGAAAATTAAAGCGTTTTATTGGTCATATTTTATTGGTAAATGTATTGTGTGTCAAATCCCTTGTAAGAGAATAATTTTATTTCACGAGATATCGCTATCAGCGCCTTAATTACCGATTTTATGAATATTTATGCGACACTCAAAATTCCCGGACTAGTCTCCGAGAAACGGAGACGCAACAAAGTGACTTTATCGTCTATAAAGTAATTATCATATCGAGCGGATTATCTTCCGAACGCGAAACATCTTCATCACGCGCCGCGGCAACTGAGTAATCCGATAAGCGAATTAAGATTAGCGGCTTCTGATGCGCCGCTAAGTGACGATCGACGTTCGCATATCGACCGTCTCGGGCGACATGGAACCGTCCAACCGGAAATTGATCGCTCTCCAATCGCATGAGATGCCGCTCAAAGCATCGTGTATACTGAGCGAGTCGTCGTATATCGTGTCTCATTTTATTTGCACTAAAACGTGATAAAATCATAGATGCAAATCTCTTTGGAGCAACCAAAGTTATTAAATAAATGCATTCGTGTGATTCTTCGATACATCGGATTCTCTTTCGACAGACACTGTTTTCACACACACACACACACGCGCGCGCAGGTACGTTATTTATTATTATCATTATCAGGATATACTCTTCGAACGTTACGTCGAATCTCGCCGCAACATTTCCATCCATTTTCCCACCGTCCAACATCGATTCGGACGAGCGAGTCGCGCCACGTGATCGGCCGCCATGCGATCGAGATATTCCATGTGGTCGGGGCACCATAATAGTTTCCGTATTATATAGATTCGCGGATAAGCTGATCAAGAGAGAGAGAGAGAGAGAGAGAGAGAGAGAGAGAGAGAGAGAGAGAAAGAGAACCGCATGGGCAAGAGAGCGACCGGATCGAAGCGGCAACGTGCAACGGTTTTAACTTGGAAAACCTGTGCACGTACAAGTGAATGTCGCTGATGGTCATGGTCGCCGAGGGCGCAGCCAATAGGTATATAACAGGGCCACAAACGCGTTGTGATCTCTTTACACATATGCTGGGGATCACCGCTGTGTATCACTATTGCGTATTTTGTAAGAAAAACGCTCCGCGACCGCGTGTTTATCTTTGAGAAAGTATAATCAGCGTATCTCAATGGCCATCTGAAGTACTACTAATAACAGACAGGTATACAGAAACTCTCGCTACAACGTGATATTTTACTTTGTCTTTCTATCCATGAAAATACACGTTTTCGTGTATTTTCGATTATGTATTAGATTTTAGCAACTAAAATGGCAAAAATGAGTGAAATTCTCATATTTTTTTATTATCCAAAGACGACAGCTGGTTAATGCATGTTATAATCGAAGCTCTGATTATTTATTTAATTATTCGTTCATAAACGGAAAACGTCCCTATATTACAAAATTAAAATAAAATAGGTGTATTAATTGCGATTGACGAAGATCCTCAGAACGCGCTAAGAAGTGCAAATGTGCGAGAGATGCACCTAAATCGCTCCACATGCCGCATTATTTCTCGCGAAGAGGTCCTGACCCCGCGCGTAAACGTCGAAATCCCGCCGGAGTGCGTCTCGTTCCCACGGGCGCGAGCGAGCGCCCGTACCTACGATCGCTCGAGCTGTTTCAAGCGAGCGATTGCTTGCTCATGTCACCGGCCGACGATCGTCGATCCCGCGGTTTATATTCGGCCTGGCGATTCCGCGCCAGGCCGCTTACGCGTTTACGACGCCGGTGGAAAAAGCAGCCGTAAACGCGGCCGCGCGTCGTAAAGGCCTCTCGCGCGTTCTGGACTATTAGGTTCTGTGTACCGTGGCCGCGACGAGGAAAAAGAGTCGCACGACTTCCACTCGCTGAAAGGATACTTTCTCCGCTCCTCTCTTTCTCTCCGGCTAACGTCGTCGCGCGCAGAAGAGAAGACGTCGTCGCGGGAAATAATCTCGCCTCGACGCACTCAAAACGTGTGCGTTTTCTAAATATTAGAACATTCCATTTACACTCGCGTCTATCAAAGTTGTTGATTTATATTAATATTCACGTAATGTATATAGGCCAATATTATTATGTTTCAAAAAGGTTTAAACTGCAATTGTTCGTTCAAAAAAGTTTATCTCGGATTACACGGCGATCTCCACGTCATCCGTACACAATGTCGTTATACTTCATCGACATCCGACAATAGAAAGTAAGAGAGACAGAGAGAGAGAGAGATCTCGACAGAACCGTCACGAAATCACGTGAACGGAAGGCAGTTCTTGCGACGGTCACACGAAATAGCACGTAGAGATCACGGGGGCTTTCGTGATACACTGTCATAGGCGTTTTCTATGAAGTGTAACGGCGGAGTATCATCTCGCGCTCGCAGAGGGTTACACGGTAGTCGTCAGACTTTAACGATCGTCGCACGAACTTCCATTGTCCCGGCGTGTCTCGGCGGAGGTGTTGATTGACAGCGAAAAATGAGTACACGGACGTGGTCGCGCGAAAGTAACGCCTATTCCGGCAACAACAGCGCGGCACGTTCACGGAAAGTGGGATTATAACAATGTAAAGAGAGATTTTGCGGATATAAACAGAGCTATTTTCATATTAAAGAGAGAGAAAAATAGAGAAAGAGAGAGAGAGAGAGAGAGAGAAAGGATGAAAGAGAGAAATTTCTACGTTTTTCACGTAAATAATACTTTTACGATCTCTACAGCACGAATACCACCTGCAAATTGACCACCGATGTTACAATCGTTTGATTAATTACCGACCTAAACTAAAATGGTTGTCCTTTGTCGTTCATAAATTCTGAAACTACAACCGCATCGCCGACGCGCAGTCATCCGCGACCGAGCGACGTCAATTGCAATGAGTCACTTCTATCGGCAAGACGAGGTGGATATTTTTCAAATATCGAATGGGCGGGCTCCGCGATCTAGCGCAAAGTCTCGCCGTGATTGAGATCGGTTTAAATGGCTCTCTCGATACGATCGAACAGTCAGCGCGATAGCCGTATCTGACGCATTAAAAGCTCTGATTAAATTTCGTTTCCTCTTTATATTAAACCGCATCTATTTTCTCGCCATGATATCGACACGATCGCAATTATTAATTATTTTTATAATTGCGTTATCCCTATTGTGTGTCGAAACTTTTGCCATATTGGTGGAACTTGACATACGGAAATTTTTTTTCGGAGAAGAGACGTCAAGCGTTGATCCTGCTTGAGAAAAGGCGACGATTTTATTGCGACCTTTACTTTCGATACTTGATCGCGTCTCAGCGCTGTCTTAATGGACTAATTATCTCGCCGCATCTTTCGATCGGAGCGATAGAGCGAGAACGAAAGAATGAGGACACGAGAAGAGCGAGCGAAGAAGATGCCTCTCTCTAGTTACGGTTCTGTCGTTATTGTTGAATCGCGGCAATGAAACGATGGCGCCCCGGCATGTCCGTCTCGCGCGTCGTTCGATTCAAACGTCGAGATACAAGAGCCATCCGACATCCGTCCTGCTCCACCTCTTTCGCCTCGTTCTTTCTCTTTGGGTTCTCTCTCTCTTTCGTCTCTGCCTTCCTTCCCCGCGCGTTTTCGCGCTTCTCTCTTCTGCTCGCGCGGCGGGAATAGATTCAGACCGGAATTATTCGCCGCGGCTACTCTCTCGTTCTTTCTCTCGAATTCCCATCCCTCTCCCCCGTCTTTCGTCTCCGCGTCTCCTATGGTTTTATCGCCTCGAGAAATCGACTGCAGACTCGGCACTAAATTACCGGGTGGCACCGTGTACGCGACCGTGATAGACGCGCCAACACCTAACGCCAGTCACGCCGGGGCCTCGCGCTATTGTGACGCGTTATCCAGCGTGGCCGGCCCGGCCGCAAAGTGCAGAGCGCTTCGGATCACGGCGATTTCGCGAGATCCGAGGAGGGTATGTGTGCGAGCATCAAGAATCGTGCATCGAGATCCGCTGGCGAGTACGCTTTCAGATCTCTCTCGTGCGCGCGCGCTTATCGCGACGAAGTTCCTCCGCGCTTCGCGAACGTTTCTCCACCTTGTTCCTAATCTACCAGCGTGTTCGCTTCCCACTTCGAGAGCAGGTCTCTCGCGAACGAGCGTTGAGCGATAACTGTAAGCTTTTTAAAGCGGACGCGACATTCGTGCGTTTGTCTATTAAAGATAGTCGATTTTAATTGCTGTGAAACTGTCTCTTACGAAGAGACAGCACGCGAGGATACGAATATTCTTTTTGACAAATTTGCCAGAGCAATCTCGCAATAAAATTACCGTTCTCTCGATTTCAATGTAAATTTCTATATCGCACAACGATATCGCGAATTCGCCGAAACAGGGAAGATTTTACTCGAGAGGATTACGCGCGATGAGTTCGGATGTATCCCTCACGAGCAGCGTGCTGCTCCCGTCGATCAATCATTCCCGCAACAAATAGCAGATATATTCCTTAAGTGAACAATGATGGTCCGCGAACACAGAGAAATACTCGCGGAATACATCGGGAATCGAGCATAACTGCATAATCCATGCTCGTAAAGCTGCGGCTGTTATGGCCGCGGGGCGTATTTCGCGAGCCGGGACTCTTGCGTCACAAGCGTCCGTCGCGCGGTTGTCTCGGCGTCGCGTCGTCTGGCAAAGGCCCCCAACTTATGCTAACGAGCCCGCGGCCGCGCGCGCGTCGCGATTGCCGACGATTTAAAAATAAGCGTGACAGACCGCAGCCGAAGGTATTATTAAGCGGCCGAGCGAACGCTCGCGCGGTCACCCGGTACCTTAATTCCCGGCTACATCGTCGCCGATCGACGAGCATCCCCTCGAGGCACCTCGCACGCCCCGCGGGTCAAGGCAAGCCGGGCGTGCGTGGAGATGCGTGCATGTGCGCGCAATGGCGGCGAAACAGGTGGACGGGATATATAATGATCCTTGAATATCCTTCGCCACCGACTATTAAGCACAGCGACGAAGACACGCATATCATTCGCGAAGCAATAATGTCTTACTGCAGATATCCGTCGCGCATTACGGCTCGTGAAATTTTGAAAGTTTATTTATTTTTCGAATTAAAAGCTGAAAAGAGACAGACAACAGTACGTTTACTCTCTTCTATATTATATCAAACCGAAGCGCTGACAATGAGTTAGTATTTAGTGAGTGATTTTACATATATGTGGTATATGTAAAATTATTTTATTAATATACATATTCGGGAAATTCTATGAGATTTTTGTGTATTATATATATGGAAAAACACATAAGATAATATTCATGTAGATATAATCCCATATATTTATTAATTATACATTGTTATTATTTTTATTAGAACATTTTTCAAATATCAACCATATTATCCAATACTTCCAACATCAAAACATCTAATACTTCTAATAAATGTAACTCATACAGTTTTTCTTTTTATATACTTCATTCTGTATCTATATAATGGATTCTCCAGGCTCCAGGTATCTGTAACGGATACTCGAGAACCGACGCTATTCCATTCGCTACGTTGCAAACCATATCTTTTGTTACCTCCTCGGGAGTACATACTGTTGCATTCTGTGTGCATTCTGCAACAGAGAAGAGATAAAAATGTTCTGTTCAAACGTAAGAGAAAAAAAACATATGTTGTACATTAAAATTTTTTTCGGCTCTGAGAAGAAGAAAAAAAAATACAACATTTCCAAGTCGAGCGTCTATCGATCTTTCTGTCTCTCCCGCGCAAAGAAACTACTACCGTGTCTATCATAATTACGCATCGACAGTTACGTCAACCTATTCGTATTCCTTTGTGATCTATAGAAGGAGAATGACATAATTGACCGTAGACAATCGACCTTTCTCATCTTCCTCGGTATGGCATCCGGCCTTAGCTTTCGTCGGCTCGTTTTGAGTGTCCTCGATCTTTCCAATCTTATACGACCGATAATATACATACGTGCGTTCTTTCTCTCTAACGTGCGCGCCATTGCGCGCGCGGCCACGCCGCGACAGGCGGACGTGTACGACGCGTACGAGATTCCACGTGGGGACCCCACGTACCACCTACACATCGCGGCCGTACTACACGCTGCGTCGTCCGTATAGCAGCCACTTGACAGCTGTCACCTTCTACGCCGGTCCCGGGACAAGACGCGGCGACTTCGCCGGGTGATTCATGCGCCACCGGGGGGGATCCGGCGACCTCTTGTCAAGGATTCCTTCGTCGCATATCGCGCGCGAGCGGAGGTGACATCGGCCGTGCGGAGATTTAATCGCGGACGCCATGGTGCGCAGCAGACTCGGGAAGAGAAGGCCGATTTCGTAGCCGATTCCCGTGCGCGCGAGACCGACGCGATTTGCTCTCGCCGATCACCGTGTACTTTTCTCTTTCTCTCTCTCTCTATCTCTCTCTCGCGCGCGCGTACGAGTTTAAATCTTGTGGCGGCTCTTGTCGCGTGAAAATCATGCTGAGGTGGCATAAAGAAGTCGACGGACCTTGTACATTATTATTCAAGGCACAAAAAATGTCAAGCGCTGTCTAAAACTTATACGATATGTGTATGGTAAATGTTTTGTGTCTCTAACACACGCGTGCCGTTCACACTCGAAAGAAGATAAAAGTTACTTGAAAAAAAAGAACAGGAAAAAATAAAGAATTTATGATTATTATAAAAAAAAATTACAGAAGAGACGTAATTAAAACTTCGCCTTTGTTGTATCAAATGATCGCATCGCATGGATCGAAAGATAGAGTGTCACGATTAAGATTCGGAGATGGCACGGAGATCCGCGACGGAATCGGCCGCGTGAATTCAGTTCACGACGTGACTCGGCGATCGTCGAGCGCATTAAAATCAACCGATACAATTGACTTGCCCGTCGAACCGTCGGCGTGCGAGAGTGGCTACGACGGATCGGCAAGAAGGTGAGAATGTGACCTCGCACATCTTGTCGATAACGTACGTACGTAGGTACGTTAGAGGCCGCGGCGACAGGCGAGTCGAGAACCAGCATGAGGAACGCGGAGACGACGCTGCACATCTCGTTGTCGGCAGCCGGGCCTTCGTCAGCTAATGGAATTACTTTAACGCAATGACACAGCGATTACATAATTGCGGGGCTCTCCTCCGGCCGTCTGCTCTCGTTCCCTCTCCGCGCTCGAGAGAGAGAGAGAGAGAGAGAGAGAGCCCGGACCCATTACCACACACATCCGTGTGCGCTTTTGCGTCTCATTTCTTCTCGCGTCCGCTTTCGCGCCGGCTCCTCTTCTCTCTTCTTTCGTTCGATGCGGGCACGTTCGCCCCGGCTCGACGTTCTCGTCGATTATTCTCGGGAGACAAATGACGCAGCCGCCAAAGAGTAATGAGCGCCAACGAGGCTGCCGGGTGAGCGCGTTTCGTCAAGCGTTTCGTGCGTGTCGCTCGTTGCTCTTGCTCGATGCATCTTTCGCACGAGATACACATCGTACACCTTTTTCCGCGCGAGAATCGTCGAATTTTGTTTTGCCACTTACGAACGAATGGAATCAATTATATATAACGTAACTTAAAGTTATTGATTTCACACGGTTTTCAAATAACTTTAAGTTACGTTACGTGTGCATCTTTGTGTGGCCTTGCGTGTGCGAGTTCCCATCTCGCAGAACCGGGACGACAGACACGGCGTTAATCACGCCGCGCGGATGGACTCTGTCAATACATCAACGTCCGTTAAATCCCCCCCGGACGGTTCGCGAGAAAATCGCGATTTATATGGGTCGCCGAATTCACCGCTATTCTTCGCGCGCGACACACGCAGACATTCTCATCTTGAACGTTGCAGAGAAAACGTTGTTTTTTTTTTTTTTTTTATTAATTGAAAAAGTTTTCAAAATCATCGATTTCAGACAATCATTTTTAGACAAAGTTTAAATAATTGATTAAATTACTGAAATATCCTCTTGTATTCGAAATATATTCCGGCAAGAAAATATTCCGCACATACGTTATGTATAACGACGGTGCTAAAACGTTATCGTCAGTGCGTTTTCCATCCCTTGGAGACGACACTTCATATTCTGCCGGTTATACGCGCGTCCTGACCCTTCCGTATCGTTTTCCCCGAGGGTGCCCACGAGCGTAAAGCTTTAAACGCACGCGTTTCCATCATACAGCTCGCCGATTAAGACGTCTCGACGTTAAAAATGCATGCAATTAGCTGACGGCGTACTCGCTAAAGCGCCCTTTAAAGCGCCGTTTCTTCTTACCAGAACGGTCGGGCGTTACCCCGTTCTCTTGTTGGGTGACAAAGTTACGATCTACCGGGTGTCGTTAATATCTACGTTCCGCGGAACGGGCGGGAAGGCGAGAGAGAGAAAAAGGGAGAGAGAGAGAGAGAGAGAGAGAGAGAGAGAGAGAGAGAGAGAAATGATCTGCGAGGCACGGACGCCGTAACGCGATTTTGCCATGAGTTACGGTAAGGCGCTCTGCGGGTGTTTTAAATCGATATGCAGACGGGGTGAAAGAGAGAGAGAGAGAGAGAGAGAGAGAGAGAGAGAAAAGGGGGAGCGCGATCGCGCCTAACCTTGGTGTCTGCTCGTTCCTTGTCGACGATAACCATCTAACATTCGCGTTCCGGGAATAGAAGTAATAACCTGAAGTACGGAAAGCTTCAAGCAGAAATCATAGACCCAACCTGACGTCGAAGAAGTTCTATATTCGTTTTCTGAAACAGATATTCTCGTTCGCCCAACATCAAATTAAAAAAAAAAAAAAAACAACTAACAATAAATTCGTGCGACAATTTGAAAACATTTCAAATGACAACTTGATACAATCGAACCTGAGGATTCGATACGCAAATTTTGTTCAGACAAAATTTCACGGCAAGAGTACACACACGCAAACTCCAAGCGAGGATCGGAATTAAGAATCGAATTCGTCCCAGTTCCACGACGATAGCGATCTGACCTCACGTGGGCCGATCGGCACTCGCCCGCGACCAACATCGACACGGACGACAAGCGAATCGTCCACAATGGGCTTGACACGAAAGATTTACGATAACGTCGATTACCTCCGCGAGCCCTTCATTCATCATGGTGGGACCATGCGCGACTGTCAAAATCGCTACGCCGCGCTACGTGACTCCAAATGCCGTACCGGTGTGTGTCGCGATGCGTGCCTGTGCGTCGCTCGACGACGACGATGCAACGGATAAAGAAATCAGTCGCCATGCGGCCACGCAGCGAACACAAAGTGTTTCATGTTACGTTCAGGCTTCAGTGATTTAACACGTTAAATGCTGCGGGGATTCCAATCAATTTTGCAACAGCTGAGTAATCACCGCGCGGCAAAACATTTTTGCAGGAAATACAACTTGATTCAACAAAAAAACAAACACGCAGTCTTATTTAATTTATTCAATTATTCCGTGGGAAAGAACGGCGCAAATAATCTTAATGTTTAATGTAATATTTATGTAAAATAACCGGACAAAGTGAAATATTAGCAACAGCTTTTCCAATTATTATTTACTTCCGACTAAGATTTCTCTTTATCACTCCGGCCTGAAACAGCTCTCGCTTCTTCAACGTGGCAGTTCGCTGCTTACACGGACACCGGCGTCTCTCACCGGGTTTTATCTTTTTTTTGCCCACAAGACTCTTCTTTCTTCTCGCGTTATCTTTTTCGTCACGCGGCGGAGAGAATCGGATGACGCGCGGCGACAAGCGAGCGGATGAAAGAGTACACTGAAAAACATAAGAAGGGTGACAGTAATCGTCTCTGATTATTGAAGCCACCGGCAATCACACGCCGCTATCCCGCTTTGTAGAACGGAGGACCGGTCTCTGCGAGAAACCTCGCTCGGTCAACTATCAGGCATGTGTGTTCGGCTTCGCTATTGCTTTCTATTAAATCGAACTAGGAACATGTCGCCTAAATTATAGTAAAAACTGTTGCTAAACGATGTGGTCACGCAACAAATATCGCGTCTTAAAATGTTTCTGAAATGTACCAATAGCAACGCGATGTTTTTGATGTAACAAACCGACTGTAAAAACCCAAGTAAAAAACGAGTTGATTTATACTATCTAGGAGATGGCTGCTTTTTATGATGTGATAATAAAAGAATAAAAATTACTTATGCGAATTTTATATGAAATACGTGCGTGTGTAGATTTAAATTAATGAAAAAGAGCTGATTTTGTTCGCGCAAATATTTATTCTGTAACCTTCAAACATGAAAACACTAAGGCGTTTCGACCTCGGCGGATAAATAAATTGTTTGCACGCGCGTTCTATTGTTTTAGCATCACATAAGGATACACTCTATAAACGTGAAAATTGCCCAACCGCATGGTAACATTATCATAATCGGATTCAGGTGTCAAGACGCATACGAGAAAGTATCTAGTAGCGCATTATAAACCTCGGACACGCCTAATGCACGCCGTGGAAGCCGATACGCTGCATACGGCGGCATTGACAGTTTTTGCCGAGCGTGTCATTATGACGCTCGACGGCACAAAAGACGCCGTCGACGAGGCAACCGAGCGTGACGTCCGCCGAACGAACAGGTACCGAAAAGAATCAGACAAGAGGACAAGAAGAAGGAAGACAGCAAGGACTAAGTCCTTCAGGGAATATATGGAGGGAGAAAAGTCCCGGGGGCTTATCGATGTGTCCAAGGTTCGGTTCTCGCGGCGACACTTCTCTTTGCTCGCTTTGCGTTTCTCACGTACGCCTGGCCAAATTAATGCGCGGATGGCGCTCCGGATACGACATGCGACGAATCGTTCGTTCGTTCGTTCGTTCGTTCTTCCAGCCGCTTCTTCCCCAGAAGCGACCGTGCGTGTCCGCTCGACCGCGCGCCGAGATCGTCCTGCGGCCACAGATCGATGAAAACGAAAGGGGACGCTAAGGAGCAGCACGTGCTCCTGATTCGTACACATCGTCCGTTATCCTCCCGGCCAAACTTCTGGCCAATTTTTACTCCTCGGCTGCTTGCCAGATGTCGGCAAAGCAATAACAGCGCGTCGTCACATTTCTTCGTCAGATAGACGTAATTGAGATCAAAGTTTTTAAGTAGCAGAGTCGTGAATGCACGCACACACACACTTTCGATTTGAGTTATTTTAATGTTTTTTTTTAAGACTATTTTTTATATTACTATTTTTTATACACAAAAAGTTTCGCGCAAAAATCGCAGATTTTGATTACGTGAACGAACAAAACGGGGTCATTCCGTCGCGGATCAAATCGAGATAGGATACAAAGAGAAAACTTACACGCCCATCCTTGAACGAGAGATAGGAGCCCTTGTCCCCGATGCCGGCGCAATCAATTTGCGCGCGTATGCTGATGCGATATCGCGCGCGGCGCGACCGGATTTGCGGCGTGGCTGACGGTGCGTGACGCACGATAGAAGACCACAACAGAGAGGAGACCGCCCGTTATACGATCGCACTTTTCTTTCGATTTGCACCGCGGATCGAATCGTGATCTCATTACGGCTAAGTATTTTTATCGTCCTAAATCATCGGATGTACAGAGCCCTTCCTATCAGCGCGAATGCCATGCCTGATGCGTTCATTTTATTACTCTAGACCGCGATCTCTCGTCTTCGGCCTTCGATAGAAATCGAGTGTATAGTGTTTTTCGCGGGGAATTATTTCGCGCCCGCTCGCGAGCATCCAAGAGCGAGAACAGAGTATGAGAACACACACATCGATCGAGAATACACGGCGCAGTATTGTGAAACAGGTATAGAATATATACTTTTGATACTGCACTGTGTGTGTTTTCGATCGTGTATAATTAGCCTTCCCGCCTCTTTCCTCCTTCTCTCTCCGCGTCTCTACAAATATCCACGGTTCCATCAGTGAAAAACGGTCAATGTCGTGAGAAGCCAATGAAGCAACCGGTCGTTAGTGTGGCTGTCGGTGGTAGTCCGTTAAGGCGTAATCGCTTATCGGAGTCATGCGACCGTCCAACTACCAGTTTCCAAGTTTCGCCTAACTGCCGTCTGTGGCGAAGGATGAGAGATCGCGGGCGGAGGGAAAGGAAGAGGAGGAGAAGGAGGAAAGGAAGTAAGGAACAGAGGAATATAAGCACAAAAATAGGGAAAGTGTACGCGGTAGCGATAGACTCCGAAGAGGAAAGGGACCAAAGCCGGTTCCCCGGTTGATACGCGAGGGAGAGGCGAGTGAGAGGTGGTAAAGGGTAGGGTGCTTTGATCGTAGCTTTGCAACCGAGTAACACCTTCGGCGTCGCGTGATAGCGGCAATTATTCAAAAATACACGCCCGACCCTGTGTTCTCGCTTTAGCTCGGCCAACAAAACGCCTCGGCCGATCGGTCATTACGTGCCTATCGTGCGCGTAAACGTCCCTCTGGTTTCACCCACTTGCCACGCTAAACAGCCGCGCGGCTTTAGAGGTGTCGGGACTTCGGTATGTCCCGACGCGAAGTGTAATCGCTCGCGGAGGTTCATTACGCCGGGGCGAAGGTCAATTATCCTCTCGCAAGAGTGAGATATATATATATACACATATACACGCCCGGGAATGACTCGCGAGCAGGCGCGAAACTAAATTTGTGCGATACAACACGAACGCGCATCCAGAAGGTTCTTGATGAACGATTTCCGGTATACATTTCTATATAATGTCATCAAAAAACAGCGCAGTTGCTCAACGCGTAACGGTTAGAGAGAAAAAGAGCTAGCTGGTAGCGCACGCCGCATTTTTACATGAATTATATAATTTTTTTTCTCATTTTCCTTCGAGGAAAAGACATTTCCTCTCGAACGCTCGTTTTCAGCGGCGCGCAACAACACGATTGCGTTGCGAAACAGACGTGTAGCAGCTTGTCGCGCGGTGTCGCGGTAAAATATATATAAACGCGCGGGGACAGAAAAAAAGCCGGGGAAAAGATCACACACGCGCGCCGCTCAATCATAAATAATTGCCGTACGAGAAAAACTCTCGGCGATTTGTATTTGTCGTTTAATCGCGTCGCACACACCGCGGTATATATATGATATAAAAAAGCGATAAAAAGCGTCGGGAGTGGCACGACGAGTTTCACCGAGTTTTGCGGTTCCCTCGGATATATACGCGCGGCGAAATATCGACCCCACCTGATCGGCGTCTATTATAAAGTCGTTACGACACGGCACGCGGCGGGCGATATCGATATGTACGAACGCTCCGGTAATCGCTCGCGGAGATATCGATCTGCCGAACGGATAGTCCGGGTACACGAGTAGAGAGAGCGATCTACTGCGGAGAACGTTTATGGCACGAATCGTGTAATCGCGATTCCGACTGCGCCGCTTGAACGATGCAAATTAATCGTTTCGTTATTATCCCGCGTAATAGCATCTGTTCCCGTTCGGGGTGTGATTCGCCGGCAAGACGATCACAAGCCGCACGGAACACAGAAATCCTTCCGGTGCTGCGCAATTCTCTGCTACCGGAGCAATTAACGGTTTGTTTTTTATACATCGAAATGATTTTCTACAAAAGACAGAAAACTGTAGTACGCAATGCGTGTATAAAAGTTGTAAGTTTTCGAAAGAATTGAGTCTTGTAAAAAAAACTTGACGATTTTTATTGCACATCTGCATGTTTGTGATAGTTTTTTTTTAATTCTCGATCGGGAAGCAGCGCGATACGCACGGACGCTCTATCGCGACTTAACGAAGATGCGACTTTATTAACCCGCGAGACCTTCTACGGCTGCTGTTTCTTTCCGTTTCTAACGTTCGCGCACTTACATCCCCGCCGGTTCGTTCGGGGATTGATATGCCAATTAAGCCGCATCTCTCTCGAAGCCGGAGAATGCACCGATTCCGAACGATCGCATTCTCTCCTCGAGATATCTTCACAGTTTCAATAGTAGAGCGCTTCTCACTTAAAGGAAATCGCCACAGTCGGAAGATGAGAAGAGTTCACGTTTAAAAACTTGAATCATTAGCGTGTTTATTAGTCAATCGAGACAGTCTGCATTTCAGACTGTTTCAGGCATAAACGTTACATATGTCTAACCGACGGGGCGAGCGCACAGGTTTTTCAGGTCCGTCGACGTGAAAGCGTCCATCTCCTCTCTCGGTTGCTGCTGCCGGTTTTTATGATATTCGCGACAAACGCGCGAGCGTTCGGGCAGAGAAAAATGTCCGAGATGAAATCGGCGGTGGCTCAAAATGCATGACAAATAACGCGGCTTGTCCACCGGCGGAATGAAACAAAACCCCGGCCGAGGACGCGAACGGCGCTTTGTTCCCATTGTGCCGGGTGTCACTTCGAGGTAGCGTGGTTTGCCATTCAGTCGAGCGACGGTGTCGGGTCGCCATCAGATGACGCCCGATAAAGGTACGACAAATTGGTACCACCCGAACGACCGGCGCTCTCTTCGCCGAAAGATACGCGCGGCGATAACGCTCCGCGTCGATAACGCCGCGTCCGTCGTTCTGTGTACCGCGCGCGAGTTTTTGCGCACACGAGGACCGGTATGTCCCCCGGTATGTTTCTCTTTCTCTCTCTTCGCCGGTGGTACCTTCGAGAGTACATCTCCGGAAGTCTCGGCGAGAAATCTCGCGATGCCATCTTCAAAGAAGCGACGGCATTAATTTTGTTACCGGAGTACACTGTGTCGTCGTAAATACACTGAGCTTCGGTTTTTTTTTTTTTTTTTACTTTATCGCGTTGAAAATTTGCGATATTCTCGACTGCTTGACAACACGCAAATAAGTGTAAACAAATCGATTCGCAAATCTCGCGATTGGAAGCGTCTTTATTATACGTGTCTCGCTCAAAATGAAACACATTCTACGAATGTGAGATGGAGCGACGCGGTTTACTTGCGTGATTCGATTATCGAGTCGACTGCACGGTAGCGAGAGTCGAAGTTCGACTTGTGTGGCGAATCATGGTCGATCGATTTTGCGTCGCTGTTTCGCCAAATCGCGCTAAGTCCGCTCGACGTCCCTACGTCCGGTGACATGGGACAAGAAAGAAGAAGAGAAGTTTCGTCGACGGTAGGAGGATCTTCCGCATGATTTCCTGCGAACTTAACTGGCGGCCGAAACGGGAGGGCATTCGACCGTTGCGGAACAAAATTGTAGCCTCTACACGATATAACACAATCGATTTTATCAATGTCTCATTAAAACAAAAAAAAAACAAAAAAAAAGAAAAACTGGAACTTGATAAATAAAAACGGAATTTTTCCAATCGGTTTGTTTTGCATCCAGATATACAGAACAGATAAATCGTTCGATCGCAAATGAGGTCGTGGGATGATCAACCGTCGGATGCTTGATGTACACGTGTGTGTGCGTGTGTCTGTACCAATTTAGAGCGAGGTATACATATATACAGTTTTAATTTGCAACATCAGTTTCTTCTTAACCACAACTCGCGAAATAAAACTCTTCTATTAAATTTAGATACGTGTAAGATACCAAAGACAGAAGGAAGAAGTTCGAGAGTCGTACGTACGGATGTTTAATATACGTGTATGCATTTGAAAATTATCGATAGCGATCGCACGACTGTGTACGCCGCGCATATGCATATGCGCGGGACAATGTTGCTGTTATTCTTATTATAATTAGATGTGTACAGCGCCTTGAACGAGACACGATTTTCCATCGGTGGAACAAGTGCCGAGGCGGACAATCGCCGGATGACATTAACAGTTATTGAATCAAGATAACCGCTTGACACCGCCAAGTCGATACAAAACGATTGCGACGAAGTCGAAGAGAGAAAAAGGGAAAGAGAGAGACTCGAATATACACGCACCGTGACAAACACACACACACACACACAATATACATGCGCACTGAGGGTGGACGCGCGAGCGTGTACCTATAAAGCTGGTTCAATCACGAGGTACAAGCGATCGGCGATCGGTCATCGACTTGCTCGAAGACAGTGGCGTAATCTTCTCGGCATGCGCCGAACATCTCTTCTATCAGCGCATAGAGACGTGTTGCAACAAGATTATTATGGCGTTTGCAAACTCGGATGCTGCGAAGAATGTACGCGGTTTAACTAATGTTGTACGTCGCGCGATTCTATGTATTGCGGAGAACTTATTGACAATCGACAAACAAGAAACGTTTGACGATTCCATTTGTCGTTTAGAAAAAGACAGTTGAACTTTAAAAATTTTACATGTATCAACGATAATATATAAAACAGAGAAATAAATAATATAAAATATATACATATATAAAAATTTATTATCAACGAGTCAACGTTCACGTAACTGTTATTTTCCGACATTTCCCGAGAAAAAGACGGTAGTCGCGAACGAAAGATAGCACGGTTTGCTAGACGAGACGTGCGACGAAGGAGAAGAGACTGCTTCGGCGGGAACGGGTACACGCTAAGGGATCGGTGACTAATGAAGCGTGTTTTCAGGTGCTTTATTCGGCCCTGGGTCCGCCGGTCCCGTTTTAGTAAATTACAACCATTACGGGCACTTGCCTTCGCGAGCGCGATCACCGCGCCGAAGTGTCTGTCCCGGCGCAATTCTCGTTAAATTAAACGCGCCGAATCAATTACCCGTCCGGCCTCATAATCGACCGTGATGGCGCGTAATGAAACATTGCGTACCTGTCACCATAACGGGCATCTGCGTTTGCAAAACGCGCGTGGAATTATCCGAGACGGGTGGCTGCGTTTGTTGCTCCGTGAGCGCCCTGTACCCGGTCTCTCTTCCCGTTACATGTGCGTCGTCCAGTGCAAAAGAAGATACGACGCGCGCGGAGAGACGCAATTTACTTACTCTCTGTAAAGGCGATAGTAATAATGTTGCTTACGACCGCTCGCGGCACGAAATCGCGTCGCGTCGGTGCATTTTGCAGCGCGGCGAATAAATTATATTGTCACGACGACGAAAAAAAACCTTAATTAGCGCGTACTGTTAGCGCCGCGCCGAGCAATTTTTATCGCGACGCTGTTACAATTTTACTGGTTAATTTTGGAAATTGACAATAATTCAACAAATAATTATTTTTAATTTATTAACAGTTAGCAATTTACAATGAAACGCTTGGTTCTTCTTTTGCACGAAATCTGTGCGTATTTCCGGTTGTAGCTTGCCAGTTGTAGCAACGGACTAAAACGCGCGATGGTTAGGGGAACACGTTACTATTCACGGACGGTGAAGAGATATACTTCCCGTAAACCGGTGCCTTCGCCGGAGTTCTTATTTATGTATCGCCGCTCGCGCGCTCTCGCAGACTTTCATTCGCGGATTCATAAATATATCCGCGCGCGCTCTCGGCAAAGGTTTATCGTACACGTCGGCATCGGGCGACATGGGATGCGCGTATCTCGAAGGCTGACAAGCGTGACAGATGAGCGCCAACGTGGGTCAAGAAGCGACACGCCTTTTAAGGACGATGAGCACGGTGCTCCGCGCGACGCGACTGCACTCGCGCCAGGACGAATTTTCTGATTCCCGGGGGGGAGTTGTTTCGCGTTCATCGATTTGCATGAATCTAATTACGCACGTTCTTCTCTTGCCGTATGAAGAGAGAGAAAGAGAAAGAGAGAATTACTCAAGAACGTCGCGAAAGCTATCAACTTGACAAATATCAGATTTAATCAAAGAAAAATGTCAGTTTCTCTTTTTTACACAAAAATAAGTTTTGTTATTATACGACAGCAAGAAAACTTTGCGGAGTCTACTGAATTTTTTGTTTCATCAACAAAACGTTTTTGTTGGCAAAACAAAAAATTCAAATAGACTTAACAAATTTTTCTCGCTGGTCATCTAGTCACCTAATCTTCTTGGCATTCTAGGCAAATCTTTTTTTTTTTTCGTGTAGACCGAAGAAACAATACGATAAATTTACTTGAAATAGTAGCTCTAGAGCCGGAGTTTATTTAATTCAATAAGAGAGATATGTAAGTTTATATAACTCCGTAATATAATATCTTTCCCATACGGTGCGATGATAAAGAGTCCCGGGATTTCCGTTGATCGATTTCTTTCGATGATTTATATTGTTGCCTTCAATCCAATGTTTGCGCGTGATTTTTATTAATAGCGGCTATATAACTTCGCATTTAGATTCTCTTTTTTTTTTCATCCGCTTAACCGCGTCTGTCTTTTGACATTCGAAAGAACCTATCCGGCGTCATTGTACACACGACTGATCTATGCGCCAAGCTACATCATCCCACACACTGATCTATGCGATCTCCGCGCGCGTGAATAATCAGCTCGTTAGGTGTATCATCCACTATCGAGTATCGATATGTGTGTTGCCGGTCGTTTGTGAAATAATATATTTTACCGTTCGCGCTTTATAACGTAATCGAAAACTGGCTACGCCAGTGCGCGGCTTGTAACGGTACGCGGGCTATCGATGTGATATAAACGCTCGTTGATGATATGAGTACAATGTGACACGGCACTTTACGGAACCTCAAGTGGCCTTCGCACAAGAGGGCTTTTGTGTATAAAACCGTGCTGCTACACGAAAATTCATCTAATATAATATATTTGATTTCATATATGCCGCGCAACAACTTCAAACTAATCCGTGTATTGTCGACGTAACTGCGTAAATTGAACGTACGCGCGCGAGCGGCCACTTTATACACCGGGAAAGGATTAATATGAAGGGTGAAATTAACCTACATGCGCATGACCGAGGTTTCCCGGAAGCATTGACAAGTCGAGAGACACGACGAAAGAAAATCGTTGAATCATTGCCAAGCGCGCGCGCGCGTTCGCTGCATTTTGTCTCTCATCTGCCGCGTTCGTGTCATTAACGTCGCAAATCGCAAATTAAATCTACGGCCTGCGAACGAACGACGATGCCGATCTACTTCTGCTGCGACGGTCGTAAAGACTCAACGGGGTTGCCTCATTGAAAGATTAAGGCGCGTTATTAAGAGCAATGCCTTTCGTGCGCGCGCACGCACGTGTGTGGCAATCTCTACAACTACGCGAGCCGACACAACACGTTTCAGAAACGTAACCCGTGGTAATAGGACTAATTATATATATGATAAAAAAAAAAAAGTCGTAAAGTATTAGCCGCTAAGCACATCTCGTCTGTTTTAGAGACGTAATCTAGTAAGTTGAACTATTAAAAGTGAGTAGTTCAACCTTATATGTTCTTTCGAGCGCTTTCTTTTTTCTTTGAGAGACAACATGCGCGCGCATATACGCTCTTACACACGCACGCACGTAAGGTTTTTGCAACCTGCAAACGAATACGCCGGTCATCCAGCTCGTCCTGGATTTATGCGATCGCGATCGAAGAGTCCCGTCGCGAGTGGCCGATAAGTTTCCATGCTGCCTTCGTCAACGGCGCGTCGATTTGTTTCTTGTGCATAGTGCGCGCGCTCTACGTAATGCACAAGTCATCTCTCGTTTCTTACTGGTTCACTGGCCGCTTGATAAGTCGCTCTCCAACGTTCTCTCTCTCTCTCTATCTCTCTGTTGTGCTCTCGCACAATGTGCAGCTTCCCCGCAAAAGGAATATTATATCTACTTACCTCCGTTCCTGGATCTGTCCGCTCGAATCATCGCGATTATCGCATCGCATATCCGAGAGGAACCGACGATCCTCCGATATATATTGCACATGTATCGATTGTATACATACGATCTTTCTTAAACGAATTTCCTGTACGCGCGTAACAAGTTATCCGTATCGTGACTCAATGTAATTTGTCAAACGACGGAGACACGCGCTCTTAAATTCTTATATAGCCGCGTATTGGCAACGGAACATATATCACCGCGATTTCAACCGACCGTCTGTGTGCAAACTCGCGATATTAATTGCCCGCGTTAGACCCGTTTAATATACAACACGCGCTAGTTTATCTAATCTCATTTTCCGTCACTTTCAAGTTCTGCGTGTCGCGCGCACGCGAATATTTATTATCTGTGTATACATTTCTGTGTATACGCGATATGCCTTCGAGATACGGCAAATACTCTGTGTGTGTGTGTGTGTGTGTGTCTTTTACTGATTTATTTCGAACAATTGAAAGATCTTTTTCTCTCTCTTTTTTTGATAATTTTTAAATCCAGGAAAAACCGGGACTGCTTTTCCCCGGTTTTTTAATTCATCACGTTACGAAGTCGATTTCGCGCGATCGTAGTAATAATAACGCAAGTACGTTCGTGGCGTTTAAGCTTTTCCACGATTTCTCCTCGCGCTCACGAGCGCACAGTCTCCTCCGCGCTCGCGTTTTCCATCCGCGAGAGAGGCGGTGGCCTGGCACAGGATGGTCGTGTACATACGCGCGCGTTGTGGCGAAACGCGCCGTTTGTGGTCGTTCGCAAATTGCCACGATGGCGAACTGTAACTTTCTCGCGCGCGCGTTATCCCGAAGCGGAGTCGTGCGCAACTGGACGATCGCCTTTCACACGCGTTTCTTTCGCCCGCTAGACGAGTCGGACATTTTCCGTTTTGTGTCTCTTCACGGATTAACGTAAAGATTGGTCTCGAACATTCACGACGAATATGGCGGAGATCGATGATTTTTCTGCTGTTTTTAAATTTTAAACAATATAAAATTCACAAAAGAAATTGGACACATTTATTTTTCATTAAGTTTTGGTCACAAAATGTTTTCAAACTCCGAGTTTTTTTTTTTTTTGACCATCTCGTCAACTCTTGATTAGGCACAACCGACCGCCACGCGGCGAAGAAACGAGCCATTAGGACACGGGAGATAATTTCGTAACGTGCTGCTGCCTTCTATGCGGAAACGATGCTCACGGAAGTATGATTTATAGACGATGGCTCGTTATCGTGAAAGCAGAGGAGTCGTTCGGGATCGATCGCAATATATGGATCACTCGTTGCCGTTGACACGTTTGGCACATCCGACCGGGCTATTTTTCGCTGTCTCAACATGATCCTGATTTATGCGATTGATCGAAAACCGATGCGCCGATAATCGCAACATCAACGCAAACATCGATAATACATCGATAAATACGCGTTTAGAATAGATATATTTAGAATAGATTTATAATCAAATATCATCAAGCTTGTATTGCGAACGAGACAAGAAATAAAAAAAAAGATTCAAGTAAGAAAATTTCCTCAGCAATATTTTCAACGGTGCGCATATTATTAGTGCGATATATCACGATTTATTGAAATCGAACAATTTAAAATTGCGCGTTTTTGCAAACAAAACCAATTTACTTGAAATTTTTCGTGCTTCTCTTTTTTTTGTTTTTTCAATTTAATTTTGCTCGAGGCAGATACACGCCTCTAAATGAAAATAATTAACGAGCGTCGTGCGACGACGACGTGAGTATCGCAAGTGAGAAAAAGTGCAGCAGGTGGGGGCAATGTCTACCTCTTCTTCTCCATCTCCGGTCATAACCCGGTCGGTCGATTTGTTAAGCGTACACACCTGCCGGCCGTCGTTCCGGGACAATAAGCTCTATCTCGATCTCACGAAAGGTCCTCTTACCGTCTTGCCCAGCAGCCAGGCTCACGGGGGCGATATATCGCACGAAATGATCGTGTATAGCGTTTCACTGCGAAGGTAGCTCCGGCCATTGTCCTTGGGCGTCTCTAAGTAGATATCCTCTCTGGGGGGCTCTGGCGCGTACAGTCGATAGAACTAGTTCTCCTTCGCGGACAGAGACCGAGAGAGTCTCGATTAACGATCATAATACGTTTTCCCTGTTAGAGCGCGGCTCTTCCGGCCTTTATCCAACGCTGGTGCTCTACGAGCTACGTCGATCTTAATTAACTGTGTTGCGCTTGTGCGTCGGTAACGCGTGAAATGCACGCAAGATCGCGGGAGAAAATCCTCGAGAATCTCAGAGAAAAACAAAATCAATATATCGCTCGAATTATCAATTTTTTACATACGTAAACATATACGTACAGTTTCTACTACAGTTTCTTTGTCATCAAACATTTAAATCGATGTACGTACAAATACAAGTAAACAATAAAAACAAAATAGATGGACAAATTGAGGGAAAAATGAATTGAATATACAACACGCGCGACATAAGATGAACATAATTTACAATCCTTTATAGTAAAACCATTCTGCGATCCAACGTGTCCGATACGAAATCGCCGCATCGCCGACGCAAGTGGGCAACTGATTTCGCTGACTGTACGCTGAGAAAGTGGTGCTATCGTGATGTACCGGGACACGGCGAAGAGAGCAAGTCCTTGTTGTTGCCCGAAGAGGTCTCGGAGTATTAGATTAGTTCGAGATCGTGGGGCCGGTATCTCTCTCTTTCTCTTTCTCGGCATATATTACTCCCGGGCCTCGTGATGAACTAAGGACGTCAAGGCACTACCGTGATTAGTTCCCGGGCTAGTTGTCGTCTCTGCGGGACGTCTTCGTCTTGTGTTAGTTTCTGCCGGCGTCTTGGGTTACCGCGCGCTTCTACCCATGTCGATTTTCTGCCCGCGTCCCGCGGTCGGCTACTGGCGCGCAGGAAATCGTCCGCGGCAGAACTAGGTTCCCCGGGTGACAGGCTCTCCTCTCGCGCTCCTTCTCTTCCTTGATCGCGGTAATTTAAAACGCACGCGAGAGAAGAGAAGAGCGCGACTGACGAGCGCGCCTGCCTCGAGCGCGCGAATACAAGAACGCCACGCGGGAAGGTCGACATTGGCATACCACTTAACCCTTTCGATGTCGTAAGAAATTCTGCCTGGCAGCGCGATATACCGGCTTTTTCTGAATTACGCGGGGGCACGTCAGAAATTGCATACTTTCCCCGACATCTCATCGTAGATTATCGCAAATAGTCAAGCGGTAGGAGAGATATGGGCGGTCGTTTCCATCTCGAAGGCATCTGTAAAAAAGAGAGAGAGAGAGAGAGAGCGGAGACTGTGTTCGCGCAGACAGTCTATATAATATATGAAAATATATTGCTCGCATCTGTCGCTCTCGCGTTTGGTTGAAACAACCAACGCGCGGCGTATCTGTACGTGGCATCGAATGCAACAGATAGATTACGGAGCGGGACACGGGGAAAGGAAAGAAAAAGAGGAGTCCTCCTTGTCCTCTCTTCGAAAGACCTTGTCCTTTTGCGTTCTCGCTGCTAACGGTCGACCGTTAGCGGACCTTGAGCAGATCCTGGGGGGAAACCTCGCGTAATTTACTTGTCCAGCGCCGGCAGCGTCGATCTCGTTAACTCGCCGATCGGGAGAATAAGGGAAGAAAGAAGAAGGAAAGACGTGTTCGAGCGGTTTGGCCGATCGATGAATCACGCGAATTCAGAACGCGACGTTATTAAACAAACTTGTTAAACGCTTTATTTTAATGCGTCGATTAATTAAAATAGCAAAGGAGCTACTTTGATTTCCAGGATCGGGATACTCGAAGAAACATTTTTGCCGACGACAAACTCGAGCGTAACTCGCGCCGATGTTAAACTGTCCGCGAGGTCTCTCTTTAACGAGGTCGCGCGACGGAGAGATTCGACGCAAGCTGCTGCCATTTGGAACTTTAATTGGTGGTTCGGCAGCTCGCGATTTAAGGCGCAATGCCACTCGCTCGTGTACATACGCTCGGCACCGACCGGTAAATGCGCAGCGGCTGAGTCAAGCCGTTAGTTTTGTCACTCGACATTCGCGTCTACCTCGCTCGTGTCTCTCTTCGCTCGCTTGAACGTTCCGCCGCCGGCGGTGTCACCGGAGATTCTGTTAATTGGACGCGATGAATTCGTCGGCACGGGAAAGAGAGAAACTCGCTTGTAAAAGACGTATTTATCGATGTGCAAACATTTTTGTCTTTTTTTTCTTTTTTTTATTCGGAAAAAGTATTTTAAATAAACGCAGAAAAAAACTTTCTTCAATTAAAATTTTAACATCGCCTTTAGAGACAAAAAATTTATTTTATTTTCTATTGGTTGATTTATTCAGCTGTCAGCAAAGTGCATAAATTCGGGACTGTAAAGATAGACGCGGCGGTCTCTTCTCTCTTTTAGCCGTCCTGATAGGATCGAAAAGCCGCCGCCTTTCCGCGCGGATGCCAAGTCAACGATCGTTAAATTTAATAGGTCCGCTCGTTAATTCCGCATGGGGCTCGCGTACGCAATTACAAATTACGCAAACGATTGCGCGTCCCGCCGTGTAACGGAGCCCGAGGTGTGCATTTTCATAATGCCGCTGATACCGGAAAAGAAGAGGCCAAATTAAGTGCGGCGATATACGAAACCCGAGCGTGGACGCGCGCCGCCCACCAAAATTTCGCGATCCACCGTATTTAAAGGCACACGCGCTTTATAACGGCGGTGCTATTCGAATTAATGCGCGAAATTACGCGAATAAGGCAAAGACGCCGCCGCTCTCTCACGTACATACGTGAAGAATTTCGCTTCCGTTCCGGTACGGTGAAAATAAACATAATGTAAATACGCGATGAATTAAAAAAAAAAAGAAAGTAATTCTGCGGTTTGATCAACGCGTCTGAGAAGACCGCACGCATACCGGCGGCCGTAAACAAGAGAAGATGTCGACCCGAATCGACGTCTGTATACCACCCATCCTCGCGAGGTGCACTTTCGTCGTTTATCGAGAACGCGCGGAATGGCGCCCTAAGTGATATCCGTTCGGCATCGGGATAATCGGGTTTCTCTCGGAGGACTTTTAAGTGCCGCGACGGGAGCGAGCGAGATGGAGACGTTTTACAGCCACTTTAGCGTTGTAAAAATTTGTGTCGGACCCCGACACAACACGCCTGCTCTCGCACACGGCGAATCGTTTTATATACGAGCGATAATTACTTATTTCTCAATTTCTCGTTGCAAAAAATGACGAACAAAAATGGATTAATTCGGGCGATACATGTGCGCGACGCTTAACGCGCTCGTAATTAATTTCGCATGGAAATTCACGCCGGGGCGCACTTGTCACGTGCGTGATAGCATTTACGCGTAAACGTATTCACTATATGAGAAAGCGAGCGAGCGAGCGAGCAAGAGAGAAAGAGAAAGAGAAATAAAGAGAAACAGAGGTGGAACGTTGCCTTTCAATTATAAATCGGCAAGCGCGTAACGGGCCGCGGCCGCGACGCTTACAAAAGGCGAGTCAATAAATCTGTCAATATTAATTCACGCCTAATTGATTCCATTAGCGTCGATTTTCTAGCCAAGGCCGTCCGGAACCTATATTACACCGGTATGTGCCCACCGCTGTATTGCCTGCTCGCGCGCTTGAAATGCATCGACTTCTCCGGTGATCCGCTGTCCGCCGAGGAATTTATTCTAGGCTTGCGATCGAATCGAATTACCTATTTCTTTGCAAGAGAGAGAGAGAGAAAGAGAAAGAGAGAAAAAAGGTCAGAGGTCGACTTCCTGTTACGATCTATCATTGGGAGGGACTTGTCCGCGCGGGACTCGGTGCGCGGAATGTTCTGCGAAATAATAAAATGCCACTCATCTCGTTCGATGGAAAATGGGCGAATCGAAAATTTTTGCGATGTGTAATTGTGGGAGGCAATTTATCTTCTCAAATTTACGCGAAATTGCAAAACCGTTTAAAACGGTTTGAAGTGTAATTTCTTCGCACGCGAGTGAAAGTTAGCCTTCGCGAAGCGTCGAGTAATCTGTCATTCGTCATTTTTATGTACCTCGCTACCGCGTGTGCGTCGATCCCGTCTTGCTGTCTTTGTATCTCGACGGACCTTATCGAGGATTTCGAAGCGAAGCGTCGCTCGCTTCAAGAGATGGAGTCGTCAGTGTTCGCCTCACAATGTAAGATACTCAAGGTCGTAGGTCATCGCTGTTACTGCCTGTTGGCTGTCACGATGTGTCCGGACCGGCACGATTTCGTCATCTCTCCGCTGAACAATTTCGCAAATCAACGCGAGCCCGACGGATCTGTTTTTCTTTCTTCTTTTTTTTTTTTTTTTTTTTTTTTTTTCACGGATCAGACTCGGCCGATTCGTTTTCTTGCGACACTACGCGAGAGTGTCTGCGGATTGAAACACGGACAAAAATAAATAATAATTGTCTTGCGAGTATATTTTATTCTCTCTTGTGCAACAAATCCAGTCCGACAATAACGCAACGATTCGAGATTTTTTTTTGGTTTCGCGAAATTAAGGAGGAAAGAAAGCAATAAATATCGAAAGATCAAACAATATCTTTTCTCTCAGTTTATATATTGAAGGACACGTAAAGAATTAATTAATTTCGCAAATTGATATTTTCGAAGAGGTGTGCGTAAATATACGCGGAGAGATCGATACAAATATCGCGTAATAAGACAAAGATTCGGCGGGAATTTTGTGACCTCGCGGAATATCTGCCGAACACGAGAGCGAAGGTCGAAAATTACACGGTTGATCGAGCGAACGCGAGAGAGAGGACTGCGTGACGATCGTTCCGGCTGCTGCGCAGCCCCCCCGCGTCTCTCGGTCGATCCGGTGCCCTTTTCCGTGCCGCCGTCTGCCCCGGTCGTCTCGGTTCTACCGCGCCGCGTCCCTCGTTACCGGCGACGAGAGAGAAAGAGCAGCGACTAGCCGTAATCAATTTCGCGCATTGATTAATACGAAGTAAATGAATACCTGGGAATCGTTGCGCGAGCGTCCGAGATGATTTATCCGGCGCGGGTCGGGGGTGCCCGGGCACGCGTAATTATCATACGACAGCCGATTAAAATTGAACGCGGCCGCGCTCGCGTTCAACATCAATTTCAGCTAATTACATGCATTTTCATGTCCATGGGGTCCGTGTGCGTGTTCACGGATCGGTGCTGGCCGTGCGCCGGAAAAATCGGCTGATACGTGCCGCGGACTCGATCTCGCGGCGGGTCTCACCCGCCATGGAGAGTACCTTAACGGATAAGCGATAGAAGCTTGACGCGATCGAGGACGATGAACCCCCCACCGACCCCGGGATACGCTCTACCGGAAGGTCCGTACCCTCGGACGTTGTGCCGGCCGATTATCCTCGGTTAACGTGTCGGATAAGTGAGTGATTCTCTACCTAGGATGCGGTATCGTCGGATAATGGACCCGACATGACCGCCGCGTGAATGTAAAAAGCGATTACATGCGGTCGCGCAAGATTGTTGCAGTCGAGTTACGCTATAGGAGAAAGGAGGGACGAATTGCCGCGAAGATCTGATCAATTAGGAGGAACGCACATCCTTGCAACATTGTCTCCTGTGCGTTGTTTCCCACGTTTTTCTTTTCTCTCGTCTCTTACTCGAAAAAAAATGGATTAGTTTTCTTCTACGTTCCGATAAAGAAGAAACATTTTGTTCTCCTTTATTTCCTGCGCGATTGAATCGTCTTGGCGTGTTTCGTTAATTGTTCGATTTCGTATTTTTTATCGTTTCGCTAATAGGGTTGTTTGATTCGCGATCAAAGCGGAGACCGTTGTATCGATTTACAACACGGCTGCACGCTGTGTTGTCGAACCGACGACGCCGAGAATAAAAAAAAAAAAGAAATACCCGAAATAAAGAAAAAAAAAAGAAAAAATCGTTGAGATTAAAACATCGAGAGAGGAGGACCTTCCGCGGCAGCCGCGTCAATTAATATCTCGCGGGCCCGTTATTAACGTCCGTGGAAAGCGACGGCGATTCCGTGGAGCGCCCGGCTTCCCCGGCGACTCAAAGCGCTTCAGGAGGAAACCGAAATAAATTACGGCGCGGAGAGAGGTGCATATTTAATTCGAGCAATTAATGCCGTCTTGTAAAACACGCCGCTGGGGGGTGGCTGTTGCTGTAGTCCTCCCTCTTCCCTGGCAGTAATGAGCCCGATAAATCAACTGGCTCTGCACTCGAAACTTCGCGGATAACTTTGGGCTCCTGCAGTTTCTTGCTGCCGGCTTGCCGAGACTTTCCTCGGGGCGTAGGTACCTCGAGGCTCGTCTAATTGATAAATGTGGACGAAAGGCAGCGCGCGAAGTGCGATGTACAAGGGGACTCGCGGAAAATATATATTTTCAACCGTATCCTCGGATTTTCCGAGCGAAACATTTCGCATCGCCGAATACATTTGCCAATGTCGCGACTCGCAAATTCTCCTGTTTAAAACGTTACACGATTCTTGTAACAAATGCAACTCTCGTTACCATTTTGAATTTGCGAATATCACAAATGTGTGATATCGAAATTTCGTTTGTATTTGTGTGAATTTACAGACAATTTATAACTCGGCGCCGATTTACGCTAAACTTTTTGGTGTATCCGTATCGCGGGAGAAAAATCAATGATATACGACGACGCGCGCTTAAACGCAATTACGAGGCGTGAAGCATCCTCCGCTTGTGTATCCACAAATCATTTAATCACTCCCGCTTGAAAGACGCTATCACGTAAATTTCGCCGTAATCCTTCGTCGTTTCTCCCTTCCTCTCACGGATTTATGGCGATTAATTAGGCATAAAAATCCTGGCCGTTCGAGAGAAAAAAAATACCGCAGATTGCTCCACTTAATCCCCGACTGAAACGCCTTCTGCGGCGGGGGATGACGCCTTCTGAAGTCTCGCTGGAAATTCATTAAAGCGCGGGGTATCGCGTTTTGTTCCCCGACGCGGACCCTCCATATCGTAATGAAACGTCATAAGAAATGTATAATTCGCTAATTAAATTATCTGCCTTGTGAAATTACCGTTTACATTATCTCTTCCGATCCGATTTGATACGGCTTTTTAACGGATTTGTTTTTTAAACGCCAATTCGTTTGTTTAAGTGCCAAAAATTACGGTAAATATGTATTATTACGTACATAGTTTTACGTGTAGTCGAATATAGAATAATTGTTTCTCTTGCGTTTAAGGACTTAAGGGAGTCTCGTGTGCGGAGAATTGGCTCTTTGGATGATTGTTTTATCTAAAGCGCAGGCAGTTTCCGGGGATCGTAATATGGCTTATTAAAATTACAAACGTTATACGGTGGAAGGGTCCTGAGGGTTCAGACCGCATCTTGTCGAGGGACAGACCGCGACAGAGCCGAGACAGCTTGTGACCAGAACGGATGTGAGGGGAGGGAAGGGGGAAGAAGAGGCGCGGGAGAGAAAATCCGAGGTAAGGTTCCGAGTCCATTCCGCAAGGTTGCTTTATGCGGGCATCCAGAAGCTCGACCGCTGGGAATTACTCTTCGAAGCCGGAGCATGGACTCGCGGCGACCGCGAGCAGACGAGCTCTCTCTCTCTCGCCACGGTAGTATCCCCGAACATGGTAGTATTAATGTTATTGCGTTGTTCAGTCTCCTTGGGCCACCTCGGTGTCCATCTCCCGTCGACAAAGCAGGCGCAAGCGATTTGTTTGCCAAATAAGTTGTCGACCGTGTTAATTAAAAAAAAAAAAAAACAAATCTGTCATTTGCTTCCGTTAATATATCAATATAGGTTTTTTTATGTAAAATATGTAGAAAAATTTTAAAAAATATTATTGTTACATATAAGCATTGTGTCGCGATTATTAATTACCGCAATACGTTAGAGAGATTTAACGGTCAATTCCGCGCGATAATATAAAGTCCGGGTTTAACACCGGGACAAAAATCGGCAACCGCGTGACATCCGCTGTTGCAAACGTCACGCTGCCAGCGATATTAATTACGATAATTGCTATCAAGTTGATAAATGACTGTCCGCGCGATCAAAGTGACGAGCCGAGACGATGTCCTACACACGGGGGGACGACGTCGCTATCCGGTTCCTCGCGACAACGATCTCGGTCGCCGGTGTAGATAATTAAAGTTGGCTAATGAAGTCTCCACGGGAATGAATGTATCGGTAGTCGCGCGAAAGACTCGTATCTCATTGGTGGATCGCGAGATCCCCTCTTTCTGGACTGTATCGATAATTATTTCGAGTTATTTTTCGCGCTATACGACATGATGTTTTCTCTTGTTCGTTCTCTCTCTCTTTTTTCTTTTTACCGCGCGCATTTACACCTGTAATTTATAACAGTCACGAAGCTGTCCGACATCGTGCGCGCGCGCGCGCGGATATCGAAGTTAATACGCGGTCCACATTCTATCGTTCCGGATGAGAGTGCAAGATGTGCTCTCGTCGGAGCGAGAGCGGAGAGAATTCATCGTGTCGTCACGATACATCCCCGCCGGCGAGTTTTAGTGTCGTCGAACGGAACGCCGAGAAGGATTCGTTCATCCATCGAGCTTGATACCGGGTGTCGAGTTCTCTTCTTCGTCTCTCCTTTTCTTCGCGGCCGCGCGTTAAAAAAAAAAAAAATAAACAGGCTACATTTGTGGCCGAGGAGAGGCGAAACGCCGCTAGTGACAAGAGCTGTAATTACTCTAAACGATTCCCGACGAGAAGAACGGAGTGTGGCTAACGATTGTAAATGCGGTGCGCGACGACAGGACGACGGGTCCTCTCGTCGTGAGGTAGCGTCGTCGCGCATATCTTTCAAGAGGCCGTTCCACGTCCTTGCCTCGTGTGAATCGGGAGATTAGTCGATTCACTGGCGACCGTGCGGCGATCGCTGATTTACGGTCTCACGCCGGATGATGATGATACGTTAACGTTTCCATCGGCGGAAATAATTCGATGCAATCGCCATACCGACAAACGGGGAGTTGACGGGGAAACGTGACTTTTAGAAATTGCTCTCGCCGTATATTCTGTTTCGCAAGCAACTTTATGTTCGAGAAGAAGTGTCACTTATCTATTCTTTCTTGATCTTGTTTTTTTTACAATTATCCCACTTCAAATAATTTATAATTTATTTAATTTTATTAATAATTATTTAATTTTCTGAGTTTTTGAATTTTTTTACAAGCGACACAAACCGCTTTTTCAAATCAATTATCACCGAACTAGTGATAACAATTTCGCACTATCCGGCGAGTCAGACATCTGATATGCGACCGATATATGATTTTCCGAAGAGTTCGGAAAGCGAAACACGACTCGGACCGGTATCATCGAAATATACGAAAGGGCGAGCGGAAGTTTTTTTCCTCGCGCGCGCGATAATTACATAACGCCGTCGTGTGGCGTAGAGAAACTAAGTGAAGTTCGAACGTGACGGAGCGCGCGCGATATTGACGCGCGCCTTTTCAAGAGCGCTTCTCTCCCTTAACGATCTCTCACACGATACGGCCTAATGACTGGCCAGGCGTCTCTCTCTTTCTCTCTCTCTCTCTCTTTTTCTCTCTACCGGGTGGACCAGAAATCGAGCTGCAAGTCACGACGAGCTGAGCGAGATGGGCTTCCGAGCTCTCGCAGGAACGCGACTGACACATAGACCCGCACACATACACACACACATACACACACACACACACGCGCGCGCGCGCGAACAACAAACACACACCAAACACTTTCACTCGCGGATTCATCTTCTTTTTTTCGAGCGTGTTTCACGTTTTCCTTCTTTCTTCTTGTCTAGCCGTATGTTCTCGACGTCTTTGCAGAGAAAAAGCCGCCGAAGGAATCCACCTTATTGACAGGTTCACGACTCCCGAAGATATTCCTTCACATTATCCGCGACCTCTCCCGATCTTCTCTCGCACGCGCGGCTTTTCCCCCGTTCTCGAAGTGAACTTGTCGTCGATGCTCGAAATAGCTCCGGCTTAACGGCGCGAGCCGTCCAAACAATCCCGCTTGAAATGTGGCCCCGGAACGATTAAGCGATGATGTCGTGTGAAGCAGGTCTTGGAAAAGTGCCTCCTAAAATTAAAAATTTACGCGCGCTTACTCACGAGATGCATCAACATTTGTCGTCGGCGCGGTCATAAATCGCTGGAAATTCTTCTAGCTCGAGATAGCCAAGAAGATTTGTTTGTTTGTTTTGTTTTTTTTTTTTTTTTTTTCAGATTCCTATGTCGTATCTTTTGCGACGCTCGATATATCGGCGCTTTCGTCCGTCGGTTCTTGCACAAACGATAGCGAGAGGAAAAAAAAGAAGAAGAAGAAAATCCCCGATCCGTGCGCGCGCGAGTAGTATCGCCATTAACACCTCCCGGACAAATCACTCGATTTTCTCGGACGATTTTCCCGCAGCACGTCCGACAAATAAGGAAACACGATGTATCACCCGTGGGACGACGACAAGGGAGCCGAACGGCGCGGGGTAACGGGTCAGAGGTGGTTTACTGCCCGCCGGTAATGACGAAACAGATGGCCTACCGCGTCGTCTTCGGGAGCTTCTCCCAGTTAAAGGAGAGAAAAGTCCCGCAGGAAAGGGGGAAACTGAGGGGCTCTCAAGACCGAGGATCCTTGATGAAGTGCCGCCATTATCGGCGCACAGGACAAAACCCACTTTCCGCGCCGATCGCAAAACCTGAGCGACTTTATTGCCCGCGAACGCTTCCCGAAGTCCCATTGTGGGACCGACGAGTCCTTGCTCGCTCGTGTACAACGCCAGGATCTTAATGAGCTTACCGTCTATTCCGTTCTTTTGACCACACACGATGACGAAAAACTTGCGAGATAAACTTGTTCTTGATCAAAATATTTTTTATCTTTAAAAGAATACTCGAGGGAGTTTGAAAAGATAAATTTTCTTGTGAAATATCGAAACATTTGTAGCACAAAAAATTTTCCGACATATCTCACTTTTATCTTCCCGGTTCATTTGAAACATTTATTTTCGGCTGTGAGATAAACACAATTTTGACGTCGTAATTTTCGAAGTAACGTTCGAGCCCGGTAGCGGCAACATAGAAGCGACCATTGTCCCGTGCAAGGTGCGCCAAAAAACTTTATGAGCGGTTTATGAGCGCAATAATCTGCTCGGGAGTAACACAATGCAGGCTAATTATAGAGAACGCGGTCCAGGTTGGCCGACAGGCATTAACGTAGGCGTTAAACTCACAGCGCGACAGCCTGGGTGGCTTCCCTCTACGCCACTCACTTTTATTATTTTCTCGTCTCTCCTGCAACTAGCGTGCACTTTGATCCTCGAGTCGCTAATGCGTCTCTGTTATTTCAGTCCTTATCCGTGACAGACTAGACTACCGACAGCCGCGGGGACGACTTTTCGATTCGTGTAAACCGATCTCTCGGGACAGTTTCTCTTCCCCCCTCTCCCCTTCTACCCTCTTTTCGCTCTCAGCGCGCCAAGGAAACCGATCTTCCTGTCCTACGGAGTCGTTCCGTCGAAGTGCGATCGACATCGATATCGAAATTCTTGAGAAAACGACGCCGCGTTCAGGCATAATCCGTGACTCGAGTCTTATAATGAACGGGTCTTAATGACGCAAACTTTTAGCACGAGGGAAAGCTGTTAATTAGACACGCTGCGTTAAGCAGATCGTTAGATGTTCCGTGACAGTCGCGGAGTGGCTCGATTACCGGAATCTTTGATCAAACGGATGAAAATAGTTTTGTCGAGTTAGGTCTGTGAGTTTTTTTCTATCAAATATAGATGTCGTTTGCATAATCTTTGTACACGTTAAACAGATCTAATAACACACATATACACACACACACACACAAAATAGATCTCTATAAAAAATATAATCTTCGCGATGATGATGACCAATTAGCGCGGTCGCGCGCAGATCGACTTCAAAAGATGAGCGACTCGTGAATCGCTCGAAAACAAGACAGAACAAAAGGTGAAACCGATCTATTTTGTAAGGAAATGAGAATCGAGTTGGCGAGTTAGGCAGATCGACGTCGAAAGTACAAAAAGCAGCACCCTTGTCCCGCGTGACGGGGCGATTTCGACGACCCTCGTTTTGTAAACTAGGCGCGAGGGAATTTTCAGCTAAAAAGCGGGTGATTAATGGTCGCCGTTGTGTGTCTAAAAAGCGCTTCTAATTGATTTCGAATTACTTGTCCCGTACAAAGAACATCATTATGAGACGACTCTCAAAACTGTTAAACATTGCTGCTTACGCAGAAATTTGGTTAACTTGAGTTTCACTGAAATTTATCGTTTTTTTCTCGTAAAATATACATATAATAAACGTTACATATAATTAACGTTTTATCTATTTTATTTAATTACACTAAACGAAACCTTCCACAGAAATAGAACACTTTTGCGGCTCTTTCGCGCGCGATCTCGGGAAGCGCGGAACAGGTCTCTCCTCTAACAATTTTCCAAAATTTCTGACACTAACGGGCTTAACGCGTCGTGAGAGCGTAGGAAGCTGTAGGAAGCAAAGAGGATCTAATATTTCAAAGCGCGCGTTGAGAGCGGCGGGCGAACGAACGAACGCACGGAATGTGCCGGGAGTAATTTGAACAAACGTACGACAACGTCTCATTTGTCACGCGGGTGACGAGCGCGAGGTACGAGCGACACACGAACCGTGAGCGTCTCTAGCCAGAAATACTGACGATGGACACTTTTTTTTTTTGTCAACGATTATCTGGTTGGAATCCGGTCGTAATGAGGACTGCGTGTCAAAGAGTTTGGATTCTTATTTCCGCGTGACATAAACAGACAGGATCGTGGCGTAGATTACGAAATAAACGAGAAAAAAGTAAAGTTTAGAACAACGCTCTTTGTTCCAAATGATCCGAAGACGCAATCATGTTTCGTTTTTCAAGTCCGATTCGTACAGCTCCCGAGATGTGTCCCGAGAACGTTTGGTCCCGCGATGCTTGCGTAACGCAAACACCGCTAATTAAAATCCCTTGGTTTTTCTCGAGCGGTAATCAACAAATGCCTTCGGGCACCGAGAGAATGATGGTCAGCGCTCTTCGAGCTCTTTATCCGTTTGCTTAGCGCATGGTCGTCGTTCGCTTCTCTCAATCAATTTTCGTAATGGAGCTTTTTCATCGCTTGAAAAAAATTTCAAAGTGCTTTCCGATGACTTATTTAAAAAAAAAGTTTAATTCTTTACATGTCCAAAGGTTTTAAATTTTTCGATATCTATTTCGTGGTTTGACAAAAACACATTTTTTATGTTAAAATTGTCAACGCGTAATAATTCAAGTTTCCGTATAAATTTTCGAGAATGATACGAGTATGTCTCGTATCAAGATTTGCTCCCCGAACCGAAGAAAAAGAGTTCGTCGCTACGGCTATTAATAATCCCGCAAACGGCGCGTGCAAGGCGCGACGTTCGTGTGTGTCACTAACGGGTGGCACGAAATGTTTGTTTGGCCGCTGTGTGGCCACCGGTTTGACAAACACGGGCCGTGTCGAGGAGAAGAGAATATATATCCGACGGATGGGGAGAGAATCTTAACTCGCGGAACACCCGATATTTTCACAGGCTGCGCCACAGACGTGGCGTACGAATCGCGAATGGGAACAACAGTGCGAGATAATCGCGCGAAAGAGAGAAAGAGAAGAAGATCTAGAAGAGATTTATCAGCTTTTAATGGCCGCGCGCCCTCGTAAAAAGCATGCACCGAGACTTTGTCAACGACTTTGACAAAGTTGTGTCAACAGCTCGCGTTTGCACCAACAGCTGGCCCCGAGCTTGCCAAGTTATTTCGAAATTATTTCGGCGACTTGTTTATAGGTGACGACACCCACCGCGGCTCGCCGTCGCTCTCCGAATTTTCTCCGCCGCGCAAACGGCTCTTCGGAGAACGCGCCTTTGCGCGCCGGGACTTTGTAGAACAATTTGTTTACAAGGGTGCATACAGCCGAATAAACGAAAGGTCCCGAGGCCGAGTTGTCGTTGAATAGACACCGCGTTTGGCGAACTCGCCGAAGCGCGAAATGTTTACGCGCGGCGCGACTAAATTTACATGACCGAATTTTCCGCATATGTTTGACACTTCTTCGTCTTCGGACTGCGCGTGAGATTCTCGAGATTGATACGCGATACGCATCGCATGATTTTATTTAAGTTGTTCTTTTTTTGTATTCTTCATGAATGTGCACGGGAAAAAGTTTGCTAAAATAGCAAGAAGGTTAATTATTATCAGCAATGGCCATCAGCAAAAAACAATTTGCTAATTGAATTTTTTATTTTGTCAAAATGTTTTGTTGATGAAACAAAACATTCAGCAGACTCGGCAAATTTTTCTTGCTGGCCATATAACAGCAAAACTTTTTTTCTTCCGTGCGCATATATTCATGCACATGTTTTTTTTTTTAAGCAACATTAAATCAATTTTAACATTTTGATTTTCCTTGTCACGAGCTTGTCTAATTATTATTTCGCAAATCGGCCGCACATTCGATCGGACCTTAGTCCTTCTCATTCCCGCAAACATGCGTATAATTTCCATAACCAGTAAGTGAGAATCTCTGGCTCGAGTAACAAGAAGACATGACGCTGTGGTTGGCATTACTGCTTCTTCCTGTTTCTCGTCCGAAGATTAACTCCGCCATTTGCGCGGTTAATAATTATCGCCGGCTGCTAATAATTTTACGACATAATGCAATTTGGTTGCGCGCGGCCGAGCTGAGAACGGGGGTGGGGGGGAGAGGGGAAGCTTGAGTCGCTGCGCGAGGATGTTTGAGACGCGATCAGCTTATTCCACTCCGATGAACGGCCAAGTAACAATGATGCGATTAAGCCCCTTGGCAAATTACGCCATTACACATTAGCTACATGTCTGTTTGGATCTGCCTCTTGGCACTGTGCTTCCGCTCGTGTACTTAATGTCAGGCAAGTCACGCGTGGCAAATTGAACATTCAGCGACTGTCGTGCATTTAGCGTGAATACACGTGCTTTTACACGACGATCCCATCAATGTTTATTATAAACGCGGAGACAACAACAACAACAAACCGCGCCGCAAAGCCTGATCTAATTTGCCGCAACAACGTGCGAGATGCGAACGATTGATGATTCGGAAGAGTCACGCCGCGCTGCCTCGTTTAATCAAAGTGTCTCGGGAAGCGCGCGGGAAATCGTTGAAACGTTCATCATCGAGAATTCCGTCTCGGGGATTCCGCGGACAATCAAACGTTCGTCACAAGCGGCAATTAATATCCCGCAAGAGTAACGGGGCGTCGGGATTCGAGCTTATTGCATTTTCGTTAACGAGGAAAAAAACGATATCGGAAAGCGCCGAGGAAGCAGCCGCCATTGTCGGGATGACCGCGTGCGATCGATCGGCGCGTCTCGAAAAATGAATCACCGAGTTTACGCAAACGAAGTCAGAAGTGGCGCTTCTGATGAGAAACAATTTTTGTATTTTTTTTTTTTTTTTTCGTGAAATGTTTGAATTTCGGCGGACGAGTATAAAGATGTTTTTCCGATTGTGAAAAACGACAGCCGCGTTGCGGAAGGAAAATTATCGGACACGATTTTGTGCGACACGCTTTTCGCGAATTTATCGCGTGTAATAAATGGTGTATTTTAGTCAGTAGGTCAGTGCAATAAAGAGTACAGTTCCTCTCTTTCTCTCTCTTTCTCTCTCTCAAGAGAGAGAACCGTTAGTTTTCTTAGCTCCGTTACGCGGTCGTCATAAAATTAAGTCGACACTCAACGACCGCCAAGATCATGCGCGATAAAGTTTCACTTTGTGCGTGCGCGCACAAACCCCGCGTACAATATCACGATTGGAAAACACTTTGCGAAGAGATCCCGAGAGTTGGCTGTCTACCAGGACGCGATTAACAACGATCATATCGTAACCACGTTTAACCGCCGCCGCCGCCGTCGCCGCCTCGTGTAAACATTCACGCCGACGATCTTCGATACGCGCATAAATTTCGTTTCCGCGCGACGACGCAGCGGATATTTCGGCGCGGCGTAAACCGCGTATATCGACGTGTCAACGGCGATCGTCGGCGATTCCCTCGGCGAGGCGATTCGCGCCGTGGTCTGCGGTTGACGTCGATTAATCACACGCGTACGCACACATCGGAGATTTCTCCCCCCGATCATGTGTGTGTGTGTGTATATTTACTCTGCACGTACGTGCGCACGTACGTATATACGCGCACGTGGTGTGTACGCGCACGCTGTGGGCAACGACGCGGCGGTGACTTGCAACTACGCCCGCCGCCTATCATATTAACGGGTAATTGAAAGATATCCGGCCGGAAAGCGGCGCCGTGATTTTTTGTGGTGTCACTACGAACCACGCTCGCTTGCGGCGAACGATCGCGGGGTGACTTGCGCCCCGAGGCGCGACCACTCGACCGCTCACGCGGAATCACGTCTCTCTCTCTCTCTCTCTCTCTCTCTCTCTCTCGCTCTCTGCGTGTGAGACCCGAACGCATGCGGGCGACACACTCGTTACTTAACCCCTCGGTCCGCCACCTGAGGGCATATCCATGTTAAAATTGGATCCGAAGCTAAAGTTGGATACATTCGATACACAAGCGTTCGCTCGCAAACACAACACACGTGTGTCGCGGAACGGATTGTTTTCTCAATCGGGAAAACGAGTTGCTTTTACTGCGTTCGGTGTTCGGCAATTTTGGAATGCGTTGTCTCTTCGAAATTTGTGTATTTGTTTAATGCGATTGGTCGATTAGCTTTAATTGCATTCGGTTTTACATTTACGACGTTTGCAATGTCAAACGTTTTTGTCAATCGCTTTGAAAAGATTAACTGTTAGTGAAAAAAATGTGAAATTGTTTATTTTATTTCTATTTTAATAAAGAAGAAAGTGTTCTCTCATCTATTTTATTAATCGTCTAACGTGTTAGTCCGCCGATTGTTCCGGCGATGCGCAAAGCTCGTTGTTGCAGCTGAACAGCATCGACGTCTCATAAAGTCTCACGTGTGTAAAACGCCGTGACATCATAAACAAAGATGTTCTTCGCGTTATTAATAATAACCAACGATTTTCGCTCGGAGAAGCTCACTGGGACGCTCCTTGAACGTTTAAGTTGGCTTCGGAGCTCGTGACGGAGCCGCGCGCCGTCCGTACGAAAACATTCCTCGTCGATTTACTTTCAGGAATCCACACATAAACGTTGACGTATTTAAGGGAGGCTGTAAACCATCTATTTCGGTGTCTCGGATGCCGCGGCAGATTATGGCTCTATGCTATCGTCGGGCGCTAACGTGTCGTCTCTCGTGAAAAGTCACTTCCTCGGTGACCTTCGTTTTGCCGGAAGTGCGTCGCGATATATTTACGAGGTGTTTAACTACAACTAGAACGCGCGTTAACTCGAGCGCGTTTTTCCCGAAAGAGATAAAAAAAATTAAAAGAAACTGTCAGATTTAATCAAGACGCAGAAAATTCGTCATATTTTTGACGCCTCGAGATGAAGGGCTCGTTTTAGAGTTTCATTCGTCAGTGACGTTCCGTCTCGCAACGGTGTCATATCGGTATTACTATCGCTATCCGGGAGGAGGCCTCGTCGTTCGGTAGATTCGCTGGCTGAACGACGGTACGACAAGGAGTTATGATATCGGCGACGATCGCCGCGCCAAGTGAAAACACGGTGGCGTGAGTAATATACAACCGTAGGGCGATCTTTTATTGCGCGGGAGACCCCGAAGGGAATGATCCGCGCAGACTACGTCTCGCAAAAGAGATAGGATCGTTCTCTAACCCCGGCGAGAGCGAGAAGGAAGAGAGAAAGAGAGAAACAGAGAGGGTCAAGGAGGGAGCGAACTCGGTGCAGTCAGCGAATTCTAGTCGTAAATAAAAGCGTGTCTGCTACCAATGCCAATCCTGCAGGTTTCGCTCGGGTTGTTGAATCGTCGTCCGACAGAGTTCTTGACACGCTAGAGCACGACGAGAATGTGAGAAAGTCGCACGGTTATTCGGGACTAATAAAGTTTTAAGTGTTTCGCACGTTGCATCATCTCTCAACGCCCCGCCGCTCCGACAAATACCTCGCTCCGACTTCTTATTAAAAGACAAAGAGAAAGAAAGAGATTAAGACTGAAAGTCCAACGTGAAGTTTCTAGAATGAAAAATGAAATCTGACGCGGTCGATTGCGTTACATAATTATTTCCCGGTGTCATTTCGTTTATCCGAGATTCACTCAGCGGGTACAGAAACGATCCAACTGAGAATCGAAGGCGGATTCTTATCGATCACAGCCTGCGATCAGTTCGACAAGGAGGCGGAATCCGTGCGCTGGTTTCTAACTCGAGCAGCGTCATTCAACGTTCATTATCTTGTATTCCGTTAGACGCAGCGGAGGAGCATCCGTGGCGGAGGACCGCTCCGTAAGAGCAAATGACAGCGGCGGCGGGGTGAGCGATCGATCGGTCGGTCGGGAAAGTGGCACGCACGGCCAGCTGCTGCTAAACCGAGGCTGCTAAACCACGTTCCCCGCGTGTCTTCTGCCGGTGCGCGAAGGTAATCAAGGCCACGGGGTCTGCCATTATCGGCGATGGTTATAGGAGCCGCGTATGGTAGCCAAGTATATATCGCTACGGTATCGCGGTGTATAGTAGCCGAGATCTCCTCGGATTTCTCTTTCTCTCTCTACCTCTCTCTCTTTCTGTTGCGACTCGAAGAAGGTGAATTCTGTTCGACACTCTCTCGACGAAGGGTTACCACCGGACGCGGTGCCGCCGCCGCGTGCGTACACACCGATTAGGCCGGCAGGACGCCTGCGATTTGAATGATTAGATAGAAGAAGGGGGGGAAGAGAGTCGACGATTCGGAGATCCCGCCGGTGGTCAAATAACAGCCTCCGGGCGGGAGAGCGGCCGCGTTCGTGACCGGTAGACACGCACATCCCCGGCGCGGCTGGGTCGATAGTTCGTCCGCTCTTGTCTGAAGAGAAGCTCCGAAGTCCACGCGGGGATGTACACCCGGGGATGTACACGTAAGTACACGTGTCTGATTGAACCTAGCCGGTCGTTTCTCGAACCTTATCCCACCTCATCCTCTTTTTTCTTTTCTCGCTGCTCGACAGGTGCGTCGGCCGAAGGATTAATGCCCGATCGTCCCGTGGATCAAAAAAGCTCTTAAGACGAGCTAACCGCGCGGCCGTATACGGTAATTTTCGTGGAGGCCCCGCTCGATTCCCTATCCGCTTTTAATCGTAAGCGCGAGAGAAGGCGAACGTGTTTATGGGAGTGGAGAGAATAATTTCAGGGGGCGAAGGACGCGCGTTTACGCTCTGAGAAAGCCGAGCCGGATGGACCGACGGAAGCCGCTTACGTGTCTGAATTAGTTAGAACTTGGGGAATAATTTGTTCGATAACGATTGCGCATCGATACTGATACACGCGATCTTTATGATGCGATGAAATCAGTTACGTTATTGACATATTTTTATTTATAGCAAATCTCTTGTTAAAATATATATAATTCTAAATTCTTTCGCGACACAATGATTTGCGTCAAGTATTTTTTGTTACATTGCATTTCTCGGTTCGTTTAAAGATAGACGTGAAATTTTTTTTGTTATTCTCAATTAACTTTGTATTTATCGAGTAATTCGCGCTTGAAGTGTTTAAATATCAAACGGAAACCGATGCGCGATCTGAAAGAATAAAGTTTGCGGAACCTCAACGCTCGTTACATCGCAATGAGCCCGTACTATTGTAATTAACCGGGAGAACCGCATTATGCAAAGGTGCTTATGGCAAGCACGCTCGCCGGAAGTTACGCTGCGAATTTGCAGCGGAATCCACTAATGATACGCACGCAGCGACGCGTTGTCGCCGCCGTCTCGCGTCGGCTCGTTTATCTTCGCGCTCGCGTCGAGGCGCGAAAAGACTCCCGTCCGTTGCCGCGATCCTAACGCGGCGGCATCGCCACCGCGCAGGCAATCAACCGGCGCCACCCGCTGATCTCGAAGAGAAGAGGACACGCGGAGTCCGCTCGCTCGTCCCGTCGTGGTTTTTGCGCCGCTTCCCGAGATCTCCGTTCCAGGCGCGTGAGAATCGCGCGACTGGTCGGCGGTGTTTGCATAAGCGTCATTAGCGTCGTTCTCCGGGACTGGCCGAGTGATGGAGAGAAAATCAGGGAAGGACGTTTCCGGCTTGATCGGCTCGCGAACGACGAGGCTTCTGGTATGCGGCACGCGCCATTTGTCCAGATGTTCCCCGCTGTAGGGATAAGGATCGTCAGGTAGTCGCGCATAATCACCGTCGGTAATGTACTTCTTGCTCGAATCGTCGTCATTTGAACTGATGTTTCTGTCATTTCTTGAGGAATGCGAATCCTCCGTAGCCAATTTAGAGTTGATCGTTGCCGATTCGATTATATCGTTATCAATTGATGAGTTATTCGAGTTCGTAGCGTCTTCGTCTTCTACAGAATTGCCATAGGAATCCTCGTAGCCGTCCGTTTCGTTCGGAATATTTTCGTCTACGAAACGCGAGTCGTCTTTTCGCGTGGATTTAAAAGACGCGAGCGGGCGAGCGATTTCTTTGCGATCAGCATTTTCCGACCGCTTCGAAGAAATCTCCATTTCTTTGTTCGCGATAACGTTTAGCGTTTCGCTGAGCGTGTCCGCTTCGTCCCGAGTTTCACTTAAAGAGGTGGATTTTTCATCGCTCCGCGAATCTACGGTCTGTTGTGCGCTCGGCTGATGGCTCATTTGTCTTTGTATTGAATTCGCGGGATGCGCAGAGAGAGGAACATAATTCATCGGAAGCGACCCAATTCCCGGTTGAGCGATGACACCGTTCGCGTCCCGATGCGCGCAACGAATCTGCACGCTCCAAGTATGAAATTTCCTGCCGGACGGGTAACCGTCTGGTTTCCGCGCATCACCGGGATTCTTGATCTCTGTGAATTTGTGCTCGACGTGATCTTTGTTTTCTTCCGCCTTATCCGCGACGGATTTCACAACTTCCACGTCTAGCTTCGGCTGCGGCGCTTCCGGACGAATAGACAAGATTCCCAGATTCGGCAAAAAGTTCTTCTTCTCGAAAAACATTTTCGATTTTGTCACGACGTTCTTCCAGGCCAAGATCTCGACGTCCTCGGGCGCGTCTTCCGGAACGTTGTACTCCGATTGCTTCTTCTCGTCGGTCTCCTTCGCCGGCGACGTTCTCATGACTTCCCGAGGATTCTCGGAAGTCGCGGCCGAGCTTTCGTCGCTTGTTTCTTGTTGCGCCGCGATTAAATTATCGTCCGACGAGTCGCTCCGATCCGACGGGTTCGAGAGATATTCCGCGGTGGTGCCCTTCAAGCTCGACGGCGTCTCTTTCGCGTTTAGCGTCGAGAAAACGTTGCTCTCCGTCTCGTCGATCGGAGAGGCGTTTCTTCGATCCTCTTCTTCCGCGCCTCTCCCGGGACTCACGAACGTCAGCGGAACGGCATCTCCGACATCCGGCTTCGGTTGTTTCACGTTCACTCCCCAAAGCCGCTTCGTAAAGTATCGCTGGCCCTTTTCGGCGAAGTTATCGTTATCGGCGGCGGCCGGTTCTTCGGCGAGTTTCACGCCCCACTCGTAACGAAACGCCGTGTCGGGGTCGCCTCTCGGGTTATCGTCCGCTACCATCGCCGCTCGGCTCTCGCTACTATCGACAGATTCGCCGTCCGTGCGTATTACCGGTTCCTTCCTCTCCTTCTTGTCCTTCTTCTCCTCGTTCTCCTTCTCCTCGTTCTTCTTTTCGGGCATGTTCGGCTCACATATCGACGGCGACTTCGGATCTCTGGGAGCGAATTCGTTCGCGATCGCGCGCGTAGACACGCCGTTGTTTCTATTCAGGGCGTACGATCCCAGAAGCGGTTGTTTCGTTCGCAGCGACAGGCGAAAATAATGTCTCGGGCTCGTGTAATAACGATGATGACGCGCGACCACTTCGAGATCGTCATTTCTCGCTCCGAACTCGTCGTTTCTCTCCGATCGATGCGTCTTGCCGCGCCACGAGTCGAATGCGCGTCTCACGACGGTTTTTCCGACGTCGGCTCGAATCGACGAGACGTAAATCGCCAACTGTTGAATCGCGGAGGATCCGTCATTGTTATTACGCTTTTCGACGCGGTTTTCGTTTCCGAACTTCGTCGTCGATTGCGCCGCGCTTGAGTTAGTCAATTTTTGATTAACGACGCCGACCTCGCGCGATCGAAGATCTACCGGCCGCTCGAGAGCTGATATTTCCGGACGATCGATGAGCGTTGTTGTTGTTGTTGTTGTTGTTGTTGCTGCTGCTGCTGCCGCCGCCGCACGATCGATGATCATGGCAGCCTCGTGGATTCCATCTTCTGCGAAACATGTTATTTTACAGATGACTTACGTCATGTGATGTAGCGTGACGATCAGGAATTTGGGATGTAACTAGTTTATTACACACGACACGCGGATTTGAGATTAAGTTTTCTCTCTCTCTCTCTCTCTCTCTCTCTCATACACACACACACACGCATGCAAGCATACACAACATGCACAGAACTAAAGATAACCTGTCTATATTACACCAACGTCAATGCAAAAGATTCACCTGGTTTATTGAAGATATGTTTCAACCAGGTCAGAAATCCCTCTCGTTTGGTTCTTCTGTCGGCGTGCAAAATGTGTGCTGCGTAAACACGAATATCGTTAAAAATGTCATTCGGTAAAATTACGCCCGACGTAACGTCTCGTGACGTGCCGTATATTCATGTGATAAACACGTGATTGCACGGTCGTATGTGACATTCTTAGGGGAGAATGACTGACCGACAGACAAATTCCTCCGAGACTTGGGGCCGAACGACCCTCGCATGACGTCGTTCGGGTCACGTTGTCGCCGTAATAACGCGCACCTCGAGTTCAAAGAAATCGCACGCATTTTGCGGGATGTGTTGAATTTTGTCGTGTAAACTTTTTTCTAATCTCTCTGATCTGCGTTGAAGAATCGTATCGGCAATTGTTGACTCAACAAAAATTGGTCTGCCACCGAACCCGCTTGCCTATCCCGTCCGATTGATCGCGCGCGATTTTTGTTTGTCATCGAATGAAAAACAAAAATCGAGCAATTGGTTTGAACGTCGCTGAAATATTTTAGAGTTTTTACACAATTCGATACTTTTTATTTTATCTTCATCTCAGTTTCGAATTGTAATTTTTCCGATTCGCGACAGACGTAGAAAACTATCGCGTTTAATTTATAAAAATATTAAAAAAAGCATCTTGTAATATCGGACGTCGGATTCTAATTATTCTTAATATATTTATGGACTCGAAATACTCTCTTGTCGACTTATCAAAGTCACGAGCCAGACTTTCGGTTAATCATTGACACAACTTTTATTCTCGTGAGATTTGAGACCCTCCGGCACCATTAATGCTATAATGGAGCAGAGATGAGCGGGAAGGTCACACGCGCGTCGATCTATTTTTAGTAGTCACGCAAATTACGAAGAAAACAGACACTCATGTGTGTGTTTTGCGGTTATTCTTACAAAATATATAACACGCACGTATATTTGTTTTGAATCAAGAATAGATAAGAAGAAAAATTGATGATATTTTCGAAGGTTTTTGCGTGCTCGAGTAGTTTTTCGATCGGAGAAAATAAGACAAGACCTTTTCGGACGTACATAAGTACGGAACGCGTATTGTGGGTTAGAGAATCGAAGTTACCTCGCGCTGTCGCGTGAGAACGGCCATGGCTATTCCGGCCACGTACCTTGATAACCGTTAATAAAAGCTTAAAGGACATTATCGTAAGCATTCGTCGGGACATTAAAAAGCGCACGTGCCCTTAACGGTAGGCCCTCGATGCAATTTTAAACAGCCATTTCCGACCCTCCTACCACCGATCGCGTCCTGGCTGACACATGTCCCCGATGCTGTTACATGAATCCAAGGGATCCACCGAACTGAATACCAATCGTTCTGTCGCGGCGCAAACAAAACAAGGGCGAGATAAAGATGAAAGGTGAAATAATGTAGATTGATGCGCTCTTTGTCTCGCGTAACGCGCATCGCCTTTCCAACTCTTTTCGACTGATAATAATCAATCGCTTATTTAATTAACAAGTTGTATCCATTCGTATAAGAGGTTTCCTCCGTCTCGTAGATTAAATGTTTATTTTTTTCCCTTACGAATTAAGGAGCGAACGAGACGCTGCCAGCACACGCGCGAGAAAAGAGAAACGTGACCGAGGTGTAGCAGCCACATTAGCCATATTTTCGTGGGTCCCCAGTGTGGAATAGCGTGTGTCGCACTATCCCTCCTCGTATAAATCGACTATGACAAACTTATCGTCTTGTGCCGGAGCACAGGCATGTGTGCGCGCGGAATCGAAAAGGTTTAGTCTCCGGTATCGAAACGATGAGACAGGACTTTTTCCGTCATCGTACGAATTCGGTGCAGGTGCGTTTTCGGTCCCACGTGGTCGTTTGAGACATCGTTCCCTGGAGATTCTCGCGCGCAACGAGAACGTGACGTTCCACCTTTTGGCCGCTCACGTACGCGGAACACGCCGTTGGCTTTTGTCGTGCTATTCGTCGCTTAGACGATGTCTCTCTCCCGCCGCCGCTCGTAAATCCCATCTCTGCCAGAGACGAATGTTGTTCCAGATTACACAGGAATGACTCGAACGATGAAATAAATAGGAAAGCAAACATTTTTATGTATCCGTTAAAAAGAGTTCGTTTGCGCTTCGTGAAGTATAATATTAAAATTATAATATTTTTCGCAAATTGCGGTAAATTAGCAAATCATCTTAAATTAAATTATAAATTAACTGTGACTTGGATTAAAAATATCGTATTACAAAACCGTATTAGAGACAGGGAAACTAAAGAAAATTATATAAATTAAAAATTTGATTTTTTTTTAATAGTTTGATCTCGGCATCTTTTTATTTTGATTGCCGGTGTCTATTTAGTTTTGTTTTAAATGCGTTTGCAGAATCATCTGACTGGCTGCGTTCGGCGACCAGAATCACGACGATTAATTTCAGGTCTGTCGTCGACAATCGTTTACGTTCGGAAACGATTTACACCGAGCGTTTACCCGCGCTAAGAGCTTAAAGCGTATCGGGTAGGCAGGGTGAGTTTACATTCAGGGGGCGACGCGTGGGGTTGAAACCGCTCGTTTATCAGTAACCGACTCTAGTGAAAGCGACACCGAGGCACTACGCCGCACGAATAACAATCCCCCTGCCTCTCGTCGCGGCGTTGTGGAAAAGTATTGCCCGCGCGACGTCACCCCGCAAAAGCGTCGCTGTTGGACGTTATTTACTCGGCACGGCGCTTTTTTTTTTTTTTTTTCCAATTCACTTAGCTTCCAACGAGAAATTTCCTGAACTCGAAAAACCTCGGGTCCGAAGGAGTCACTCCCGCAGAATCGCAAACGCGTGTCTCTCCACTCTCTGGAGAAACGTCAATTTTGATTTCCGTCGATTTTCCAGTGGCTCACGATTGGCTTTTGAATATTTTATTTTGTACGTAATATATAAGCATCAATATGTAATATAAAACATTGACATATTTCTCTGGTCTAAATATAACAATGTTCTTCATGCTGGTAATTTTGTTCACTTGACATAGCGTCGATTAATTAATCGCGTTTCGAGTTCGGGAAGTTAATCTTGCGTGACCGATAACCGGTGTCCGCTGGCGCATCGTTCACCCTGTCGACGAGTAAAATTGAGTTCGACGACTGGCTGCGAGAATCTCATCTGTGGCGGGCGCCACATTCAAACCGAAAACGGGCATCTTCTTGTCGACCTATTTTGCAAGTGTCGTCGGTGCGCCGGGCTAATTTGTCAGTTGTCGAGTTAGCGTCCTCCCCCGGGAATTTCCCTATCGTGCCCGGCCCCCGCCGGGACGGTAATCAACCGGTGAATATCTGAACTGCAGCCGCCGAACTCGTCCCTTTTCCCCGCTCATTTATAAAGAAGAGGCTATCTCGAGACAGGAGGCGCGATTGATTCATCCCCTCTCTTCCCGCTCCAGCGTCGAATTTTCTCACCCCGACTTGGCTTTTTATTCAGTCACCAAAGAGAAACAAAACTCTTGAGCAAATAAATATATATATAATAAAACGCTGCGATTGATAATAAAAATTATCATTATTATTAATTTATTGCTCTTTTACACAGGTTGTCATATGCTTCTTTTTTTACACAGAAAAAAGAACGAGAAAGAATACATCTTTCTTTTATTTGAAATGAGGAAAAAAAAACGAGAGCCGAAAACCTAAAGTTAAACTTCTCGGTAAACGGGGTATATTTGTGCAACGCCCTTCCACTCTTTTTCGTGAAAGTCGAAAAACCGGAAGCGGAGAGGATATATATCCCCAGAAAAGTGGCAGCCAGCGCTACAGGCACATGGCAGGTGGATTCCCTCCGTTGTCACAAAAGCGGCTCGTGCGAGAGCGTGCCACTTTCCTCGTAGCGGATTTCGGAGGCTTTGTAGTTCATCCATTTCCAAGCTTAAACCCCCTCCCCTTCGTGCATTATTTAAATAAACAAGCACAGAGCGCGGCGGGGGAGATTGGCTGCCGCTTGTACACCGTCTACACCGTCTTCTCTCTTTCTCCATAATAAATGTACTTCTCGGTTCCTCCCTCTTCTGTCTCGTTCTCTCTGTTCCGGCTTTACGTCCTTCTTTCCCCCGTTGCTCTTTCCTTCATTGCTCGAGAGCGCTCTCGAAACGTTACAGTGACGAACAATTATCCCTTCTCCGTGCGGAGGTGCGGCGCGAAAGCCGGTAGAAGTGACAGGCAAGGGGGTGCCGGAGGAGTCCCCTGCATCTTGTAATGAATTTTAAATTGGCTCGCATTCATAATGCAGCCCCGTTGACAGTCGGGATGAACCGGAGATGACAAAGTAAAACGCCCGAGTTAATATTTCCGGGCGCGTGCGCCCGCGAATTACCTCGACGGCGACGGGAACTTACACAACGAAGACGGCGACGATACTCGCGACGAGACCGAGTGTTCCGATGGATGGAGATAATAAAGCGCGCGACGGACGAAATTACACTAGTGGAAATTAAATCAGAATGTAGTCGGTAACCGATTAATTTTCTCGGTTATTGGCTAATATTTGGCACTGAGTAAAAAAAAATCGGTGAGTTTGATCGAGGCTAAGTTCACCATTAACGCTATTTGAACGTTAACGCGCGAGTGCCACTGTCTCTAAACTACTGGCTATATAAAATTTGATATAAATCGGCTATATTCTGCGTTTTTAATTTTTTCACAACGCGAGCTATCTGCCGTGTACGATCGCGGAATAACAACGCACTTGCGATTCCCCGTGCCACGGCTTCGCAAAACCGATCTTAGATCAGCAATTAATTTCGCATGTACGAAGTTGTACGAGATGCGAGATGGCGACGAGCGGCCTCGCCCGAGCGTAACGCGTTGTCGCACGCTTTCATCGCGAGGTATGGGTAATTAGCAATTTTTGCATAAAGTCCCGATATTATCTCTCTCCCGGCACCGGCCCTCTGCTGTCTTTGCATAATCTCGGTCCTCGGCCGGCCCGACCTTTAAAAGCCCGCGGAATATATATTATCCGTCCGCGCGATCGCATATCTTTCTCTCCCCCCGGCACGCCGCTGCGACGTTTCCCCGTTACGCATTTTTTTTTCGCGATCATAAATTATATCAGACGGGACAAAATTGCCGTTCTCACGACGAATTTACGAGAAAATAATCGCGCGCATTTACGAAGGTAATAATAATCATTTCCGTCGCAGTGTATAAAAGTGATGCTGCTTACGCATGTAATTTCGAGTTCAATGAACGACGCTGCCAAAATCGCACACACTACACAGTCTGTCTTTATTTTTTTTTTTTGTCGTGAAGAATATTTTAAAGACATGTGTGTTATGCAATTGTCAATTTTTTTTTTATTTTATTTTATACGTACGCGTAAGTTCAATTAATAGGTGTACTGTAAAATAAAATGACGAAACCGCCGAAGGTTGTATATCGAAGGTTCAGTTTGACGTGCATAAACCACGAACAATTCGTGAGCGCAGACCGAACGATTCTTGCAAGTGCCGCTTTGGGAACCACACAGTCGTTGCACATGCAGCTGTTACAATCCCGCGAGACGAATCAGCCGAATTGCTGCGGGGAGAACGAGCTCTCCCGAATTCTGGACCAACTCCCGTTTATTGTTCGCCAACCTTGCGATGTACAACGATGCGCAAAAGAGACGAGACAGGTAGCCGAGGCACACAGAGAGAGAGTGAGGGCGCACGAAAATAGACGCGCGGTCCGCCATGTGGGCAACGTCGCGGCTCGCGTAAATCGATAAACAACACACAAACCGCGCTAACGAAAAACCCGTTATCTGCCATTTCTTTGATCTCTCTCTCTCTTCCGGCGACCCCGAGATCACTTAACGGTTGCCGCGTCGTCATTCAAACTCGTCTGTCTCGATCAAACGTGCTTCACAAGATAATCATTTAGGTCTAACTATTTTTGTCAGCTGTGTGAACGCGTCATCCACAATTTTCTTTAAAACTATTTTAAATTTTACAACGATCTAACTGAAATATATAGTTTTTCAGTTTTTTGAATTTTTCACTAAATTATTTCGCGAAAACGCTTGAATTTAACATCACTCGACCTATTCAGTCACTAATGTAAGGAACGTAATGAAGAGCTGCTTTTCGAGAAATAATGTAGAAACGTGTATATATATATATATATATATATGTGTATGTATATATACATATACACATAGCGCCGAAACGTCTCTCGAACGCGCAGACGATCGAACTTTCCTCGACGTTTCTCGGTGTCTATCTACCCCGGCCGCATCTATCCACGGGGGTTGGCGTGGAAAACGGAGGGACGGGGAGGATGCTGTTAACTCGGGCGGGTTTCCTTGCGAGTTCCCTTCTGGTATCTGCAGGTTGGATGTTGAGCCAGTGATACTACCGGAAGGCACTCGGAGGCCCCAGGCCACTTCGAGTCTGTAAGTTAGCCGCGTACAATTACCATACATCTCCGCAGCCGTAACTCTTGGCGCCGTTACAGCGCTCGGACCAGAACTATAGATGGATATCCCAACTTGCGAGATCGAGCGGCATCTCGGGAAACATCTGTACAGTCAAATTGAAACTGGCGAATTGGAGAAAGGGGGGAGGAAGAGGAAATGAATATTGTCGAGACGCGACCGATTCCTGCAACGAAGACGTCGACTCGACGGCACAAAAATATTTGACAAGATTTTTTCGTCGAAAATGAGAAAGAGGGACGAAAACAAACTTTTAAAATAAGAGAATAATCCGATAAATTGTTTCAAATGAGTCTCCGTCAAGAAGACAAACAAAGAAATCCCCGTAGCAACCCTTTTTTTTGTACGACCTTATAAATGTCAGCAGAGCTGCCGAATCTGTCACTCTGACGGTCTGCGGTTTTTTTTCCGAGTTAAACTGTCGAGGGAGCGTCCTCTTCGTCCCGCTATATGGGGTGAGATTTAAAACAATTACAAGAAGCCGCGGTAAGAAGAGAAAAGGGAGAGAGCTAATCTTGAGGGCGGTTTAATTAAAAGTGGTGCCAACTGACGGGTATGCCCATCGATCAACACCGCCGCCGCCTTCGCGTTCACGACGTCGTTTCGCAGCGTTCTGCGATTCTTCCGTCAAACAATCAGCCCTTCTTTCTCCCAGAGGGAAGTACATAATTTCCGCCGAAAACAAGCACGAGTTATTAAATGTCAGCAAATTGCGCACTATATTTCTTCTCTTGTTAATCTCTGCTTTTTTTTTATTTTTCTTTTTCTGTGAGAACGTTACACGCGGTAACTGTTTTCGCTAAGTAGTCGCTTGTAGAAAAAAAGAATTAAAGTACTAAAAGATATGAAAAAATTTGAATCTCAGTTTGACACGATAAAGAAAAAAAAGACTGCGCTAAAAAGTCCAATTATTTCAGAGAAATTGGCTTTTAACTATTGTATTCGCGAGAGAGGAGATAATAAAAATCGATCAAACACGCGATAATAATCATTAAATTGATTCTGAAAACGTTCTCGCGTGACCATCGCTCGTGAGAAAAATCCGTAAGCTGAAGGGGACTTGACGGCGCGTCTTGGAATCCGGAATATGTCCGATAGAAACACGCATCGCAAGAACCGGGCGAACTCCCCCTGGTCGGTATCTCCGACTCGATTGGTATGTGTCGAGAATGTCCACCGGGTGACGTTTTAACGCCCTGTCACTCTCGTCGAGCTCCGCGCGCCGAAGTATCCCTTCGGGACATTCCTTCTCCGTCAAGTTTACCGGTTGAAGATTCGAGGACGGATCATAGTTTGCTCTATTGAGGTTGGAATCACATTTGCATCGGTCGAGTTTAAACTTCCGTGTGGCAAACTTGATACGCGCTCGACACACCGATATGATATATGAAGCGCTCGTTGAAAGTTTTATGTGAAAGGTACACGTTACTGCGCTTGGAAAAAAATCAAACAGGAAGTAAAAAAGATCGCAATTATCATAAATAATAATTAATATTTGTGGTCAGAAAAATACAAACCGAACTACATCAAATCCGTTGCACGTAGCAGCGGATGCTATCTGTTTTTCAATGCAAATATTATACGGCTGCTCTCGTGCCGCGCTGCGAACCGTGCGCGTGAGACCTTTCACGTATAACGACAGACAATAACTTGCGGAATATATCAATCCTAATTGACCGGCGCGCTAATAAATCAGTCGGGGCAATAAACATTGCCGCTTTCATTTAGCACGAAAATTACGGGCGAGTGTGCGCTATTTATTCGCGGCTCGGCGATCAATCTCGCCGATCGCGTAAAGGTGTCCGTTTCTCTCAGCGACGCGCATAAAATTCGCGGTCTCCTTCCGATCTCGATCTCCCGCCGGCGATTCCGCGTGCGTGAAGAAGCGTCGAAAGAGACGGCCCGGACGGATAAGAGAGTCTCGGGGAGAAAAGCGGTAGATAGTATATACGGGAAGGATGGGGAGGGGGATAAAAGAGGATCGTGGAAGCTCGCGTGCACAGCGGTCATCCCTCGTCTCTCGCGCGGAGAATTTATGCTCGTCGTCCCTACTGCCGTCCTAACTAGTCCACCCACTTACTTACCCACAGACCTAAGGAACTTGCGGCCGGGGTCAGACCCGGGGCCGGACCACCCTTAAAATATCACCTATTCGCTCCCACGTCCGCTTTTATCGTGACCGCGACTATCCCGCCACCTCCGCTATTTTCCTCTTTTTCTCGTCTTGAGCGAATCGGGCTCGTGCCCGCAATCGGCATGACAAAAGAAGATTTGCATACTCATCGCAAACTTTTATCCCCAATAGATGAGATAACAAAGTGCGCGAAGGTAGCAAAGTCGAAATAAATCAGAGATCCGTGTCCGATACGCGAAATTCGCTGTCTGCAGGACGTAACGAAATGTAACAATTAATGAATACGAACGAAAGAAAAAAGTCTTTGTGCGGGGAAAATGCGTTACACATAACTAATTACGGGAGTTACAGGAAGGTGTTTAAGCTAGATTGCGTGGGATATGTTACTTGAAAATTGAAATTTCCAATCTTAAGAGATTAATTAATTCGCCGGGCGAATTTAAATTAACCGTGATGGGCGGAAGAGATGTTTTTGCGCTTAATTAATTGAAACTTTTTTTTTTTATTACGTCGTTGCACATGCGCGGTGTATGCGTCCTGTAAAAAAGAAGCGGCGGATCCTAGTAACCATTTGGCCCCTCTAATATCGTGTAGGTGCTTTAACCGAATAGCTCGTATTACGGGGCCCTTAACGGGCGGCCGTTATACGCGCCCCTCTGGTTTAACGAACCGCAAATGCGTTGTTTTAACGACGTCATTAATATTTAACCAAATATCTGGCCGCTATCTTGCATGACCCACGGCCGTGCGGTCACGAAGACGATGGGGGGTCTCCCCCGGCTGTTATAACGCCGCTATGCGATTTACTTAATTTGTACAAGCGGACTTTACCTGAAATTACGATTTACATTTCATCAGAGAAATCATGTAGATCACAATCGTGTCCCGTTCACATATACGTTCGAATGACCCGCGCTATAATTTAGCCATTAGCCGCACAAGACCTTAGGGATTTTCAAACGTTTCATGTTCTGAATTACGTAAATGATCTGCGTGTCGTGAAAACGTACGCGCACGCTCGCGATTCGAGTACTGCACGGAGAATATTGCTGTGTTTCGCGTATTACAATCGGTCGACGAAACTGCCGTCGGGATTTCAGGGGAAAATGCCAACTAGCGAAAATCCTTGTAAGTCGAGACACTCTCGCGCGTTTCTCCCTTCTGACGAAGGAATTTGGTCGAAAGTCACAGCTCTTAGCCGAGTCCCCTTAATTGCGCCTATTTATGCCCCTTTGCTTCCGTTCGGTCGAAAAGAAGTACGTGACATGTTTATAAAGAGACGGAACAAGAAAAAGCCGTGCGACGAAGCGGGACAAGCCGAATGGGCACCACTAATGCCCTGTGCCCTCAATCAACCTATCGCACTCTCCCACTCTCTTGTATCTCCCTTCGCCGCGTCTCTCTCCACCCTCCCCTTTTCTCTCTCTCTCTCTCTCTCTCTCTCTCTCTCTCTCTCTTTTTCTCTTTCTCTCACGCTGTTCCTTTCTTTCTCTGTCTATCTCTTCCTTTTCTAGTTCGCGAGCCCCTGTATCTCAGGAACGTATTGATCTTTGGGGGCGCTTTGATCTACACCAAAGGGTCTATCCCTCAGCCACCCAACCCTCCGATCTATCCTTCATTCCCTCCACCCACGACACGCACACGGACTTTCCGTCTGAGCGCGCCTCTCACACGCTCAGCGTTCAAGTTTATCAGGAAAAGTTCCTTTCCTCTCTCTTTTAGCTGCGCGACAGTAGCTGCCGCGTAATTAGAAAAATGAGTTAGCGCTCGAAGCGCGTTAGTTAGCGAATCTTGGCAACGTAGCAGAGACAGAAATCTGGCCGAAGTCGCCGGAAGTAGAATGTCTCCGCGTAATTACGCGCGAAAGTTACTCTCGAGATATAGAAAAGTTATTACGCATGTCTCTCGCTTAATGCTCGAGTGAAATATCGATTAAAAAAGCAAGAATTTTTTTCGAATTAGTTGATAAACTATCTCGTTCGAAGCAACTTTGTTTTTCTTTTTTTTTTTAACTACAGCAGCGACACCCTCTTGAAAAAGCGCGATTCGAAGTAATTTGGGCGGAATCGCGCGAGTCTATAGATCACGACGTTTCGGTGTGAGAATATTTAGGGAGAACTAATTGCCGATATATTTTAGTGGAATTGCGCGAGCACGCAACTCCGCCGTCTCGTAAATTCCTTTCGTCTGATGTCTCTGCGTTTTAACTTTCGCGCCGCACGTCCCTTTCTGTTTCTCTAATTAAACGAGCTTGGTATTCATCTGCCAAAAACTGCGAATAATAATTGTCTTATTAAAATCGCCGCATCGTCCGTTTTCTCTCGCGACATCAATAATAAAGGATGTTAAAGATAAATTGGGTATTAGAGACTCGAGTTGGGCAGGTATCGTTCTAAATGTCAGATCCGGTTATGACGATTCTCTCGCTTTTGCCCGAGAAATGTGACCGCTATTAATTTCGGGGCCGGGAAGATTTCACGGACGAGTGGATACGTCTCTAAAAGACAGACAGCAGCTGGAGGAGATTTCGTGCCGCGTTCGTGACCGACATTAGTAACTCTTTTTTTTTTCGGGGATACGGCGCCACTTTTCCTTTTCTTCTGCCTTTTGTACGATCTTCGTAACGATCGCCTCTCCCGAAATGCCTCTGACGAAGCGCCGAGGATTGTTTTCGTGTCGGATCCCACGGAAATCAGTCAGGGACGCCACCCCGGGGAAAATTTTCTTCGCAATTAGATCCAATTACATATCACCAAGGAGATTTGAGTTGCCACCAATTATACCAGCCACGAATAGGTAGTTAACCTGCCGGTAAATATTTCTAAAGCCGCACGCATCTTTAATTAAGGACCACGCCAGCAGAAAACACGAAACTTTGGGTTGTTTCAACTAACCGATATAACGTGATAGAGCTCTGTGATTTTCGTATGAACAAGAGCTCTTTTGAAAAAGATTTAACGTTGCGTACTTTTACTTCTTCGGTCGATTTTAATGTAAGCGAGTTTAAGACAAAAAAAGAATTCTACAAATTTTTGCAATATTTAAATTGCCGAACATCTGATAATTAATAATACAAGACAAGCTCGAGGATTTAAATACTCGCTCGATCGAAGGCTGACTGAGAGGGACTAAGAGAGTCTCGTTATTATCTCGGTAATTAAACTCCGCAAGACTCGACGACATCGCCGGAGGGGAAGCTCTCAAGTTCGCGTTTGTAGCAGCTAAATGCATTTGACAACGGGAGTTCGTGTCTCCCCTTGTCGCTTGCTTTAGCCGCGAGGCACGTATTCCAAGACTAACGCGACAAGATAATCGTGACAACGTTTGCACAAGGAACATCCATCCTTAATTCTATTATCGCTGCTCGATTCCGAAGCATTTTTTTACAAAAATGCAACATAGAGATAAATAAATGAGATTTCGTGAATGCAAATAATTCTGTTCGTCGATTGTCGTATTTTTGCTAAGACAGCGTAAAACTACTGACAAGTCGCAAGCGGCGCGTGACGCAGGATTTTCGTAGTGCGCGCAAATCCCCATGGGAAATTCTTAGTAAATAAAAGAAAACCGGACAACAACTGACCCTTGGTCCGCGTCAACGCGGCCCGAAGTTTGCCCCTGATATTAATTTAATAACGTCGAACGCGAACAATTGACAGGCAATAACAGTCGACGGGCAATCAGACGACGCTCGTCCAGGGTATGTAGTTAGAAACCCTTCCGCCATGTGTCGGAAGAAGGATCGAAAAAGTCGTGGACGACCGGGAAAGAGAAGGAGGGAGAGCGGATACGAAGAAAAGCCTGGCAACCCTTTCACGAATGTCACTCGAAGGCACCAAGTGCCTTCGCTGCCGTACAATAGTGGTTGTTGTTCTTGTTGATTTCATCGCACGTTCACGACCCTTCGGGAATCAAGAAAGGGGTTCGAGCGACATAAGGATTTAAGGGGTGGCTACGAACGCGCCTATTATTCCTCAGAAGCCTCACGGACTCCATGGGATTCTCGCCAAACCGAGGGTGATCTCGGCTCGTTCACGAACCCCAGTGCAAACAGAAAAACGCGACTTGCACATCGATTTCTTTATCTTCCTCAATTATTACTCGTAGGTACGTGAGGCCATTTTATTTCTAAAACGAGAAGTCTATTCGTGTATATAAAATTGAATGTCGCTTCAAATCGCTCAGAAGTATCAGCTAAACAATAAATAACCGGCAAGTACCGTTTGGAAATCCTATCTTCAAGCGTCTTGATTTTAAAAAGCGGACGCGGCATAAATCACTCGGTTAGACACGCGATGGAAGACGTCGGTGGAAAAAATAGGCTTCGCGCGGGAGACTCGAGTGAGAGAGAGTCCGTCTCATTCCGGGGGGAGGGCGACGGTATAAATATTTAAAGTCCCGAATTAAGACGAGATGATAAAGCGCTTCCGAGCGGAGAACTTGCGCGGCTTCTGGCTACTATCAGAAACGGCGGCGCTCTTGTGCGGCGTGACTTAAGCCACCCTAATACCCCGCTATCTTGACCTCCTCGCGTGTGTCCGTCCTCCGTCCTCTCTTCTCTTTTCTCTCTCTTTCTCTCTTTTTCTTTCTCTCTCTTTCTGCCCGTCCGTTCGCGATCCATGCAAGCGGTGTCTTTCTCGAGAGCTGTCAATCTCGAGTGACGGTACGAGAACCGCCGGCCGAGAGGGGGATTAGATGGAACGTCGTTTCTCGAAACGACCGATGGACGTCTCCTGACGTCAACGGCGACGGCCGACGAGAGTGCCGTGCAGGAGCGTGCGCCTCCTCCTCGCGATCCACGGATCGAAGGCGCGTCTCGTTTCTCGCGTGATTACACGAGGAATTTTATTCGCGTGCCGAGGTCACTGCGACTTAACCCTTCTCCGACAAGAAAAGAGCGTGTCGGCTATTACATTTCAGATTGTTGTATCATAGCGCGGTAATAGGCGGGGAAGAGGAGGGAATGTACTTTCGATAACATCGGACTTGAATTTTTTTTTCTTTTATTTCGACAAAGATTCACTCCCTCCCGATGGCTCGCTATTACGTTGAAGAACTACCACATCGAGGAAAAATATTTGACGTATGAAATTATTTTGGTAAATGTAATTAGGCAATTATTAACCTGTCACACACCAACAAGTAGACTCGCTCGGTCTTTAAAACCGACCGTCAGCTCCGCAATATACTACACGCCGAACACGTCGCTCGCGCATCACGAGTAAACGTTCCGACGGACGGAGAAAACAGTCGTTCTGGTTTATTTATCGGGCCCGCGTTGCGCAATTACCGCGGCTTTAATTTATCAAAGGACGTAACCTATCCGGCCGAGAGAGTCGTCTCGTGATTTGCTTATCTTGAGATTTCACGCTTACGAGAAAAGGAGACACGTATGTAGAAAATGAGAAAGAGTGAAAAACTGACGGCCAGTACGGCCCTGAGCGAGCATCTTGCAGACACTCACGACCGTGTTGCGGCTGCTGCGATAACGCGTCGTGTGTGCGTCGCAGAGCATCTAACTCTCGTCCTCGCTTCTTCTGCGCTGGCCAGCCAGAAATATCCTGCGACCATAGATAGATAGGCGGGTTTGGTCGGTGCGACTCGACTGCTGGTCTCGCGAAATTATCGGCCACTTCTCTGCGCGCCGCGAATAAGACGACGAGCGCGTGGTATCTTCGCAAAGTCTGCGCTGCAAGGCTCTTCATATGGCGAGGATATTATTATCGCCCGTTGCGCGCGAGTTTCCGCTACACGCGCCACGGAGAATTGCGAAAATGTCCAGCTCGCGTTTTCTTTCATCCCGTGTATCGCTCGCGGCAGATCATTCATCGGTTACGACTCTAAAATTTTTTTTTTTTTTTAATCTTTGCTTATGTACATTGCAATTAACTTTGCGTAATTAGCGTTAAAGATTTATTGACTGCCTTCAGTACGGCTGACGTTTAGTTGTTGACGTTTAATATCCTGTCAGTGTTGTCTCGTTCCGCGTTGTGCGATATCAAATGAAGACTTCGCAAGACAATTTCAGCGATTCTGCAATATGTCATAATTCACTGTGTAACGCTTTGTTTCGTAATATGTCCTAAAGGCGCGGCTGTATTAACTTGTTATAAGCGCGAATTTAGAGAAAGTGCGCACGGGGAAATGCTTGTTATCATGCATGCCTACGAGATTCGCTCAATCAAGTATATCGCGAAATTGCATCTCACTCAATAATCCGTTGGAATAGAAGCGTTTGAGTAATTATACACCTTTCCAGCGATTGCTCGCAATATGTTTGATTTATTTTTTGCCGGAACGATTTTAATCGCCGCGGCAAGTCCACAGATCGCGGCCCGGCATTTACGCGCTTTCGAATTAGAACGTTTGTAAGAGAGGGCGCAAACAAGACCAAGACCCATCCAGCGGCATCTCGGTGAAAACTAGTAGCGGCGAAACGATGAGCCTCGAATACACGAGACGCAATCCCGTAATCGTAACCCTTCGGGGGAAACTTCTCTCGTCGAAGATGAGCGCGCTAACATATATTCCGCGTGTGACTCGATAAAGATATCAGAATTCTCCGAATACAGCAGTTAAGTGTAATTTGTTGATAGATACACGTGTTACATTTGCCTACCGATCGACGGCTCCGATGGCGTCACGTAAACGGCGTTACGTGTCGCTGAACGAGGAAAGAAAAACCGTGTGCGCGCGCCGATGAAGTCAAATATGATGTGAAGATCTCAATTGCCAATATATATAAAGGTCGATTAGTTTCGATGAGATATCAGAGCGAGATATGTGTTTCAAACCAGAAGTTTACTTTTCGCAACGTTACATTTGCCGACAATGGAATTATATGCGACGAGAGAATATCGATAAAGGATAACCGGGAACTTTAAAACAGAGGGAAAAGAGTTGATTGTCGCGATCGATCGTCAGCTTGCATTAACCTTCAATCGACGACAGCAGATTCATCTCGAATAGGCGTAACACAGAGTCGGGTGTGTGTGCCGGCAGCCTCTATTTACCTACATACCCGGGATCTAGGGGGGAGAGGGGGCGAGAAGAACGGGACGGGGGGCACCCGGGAGCTACCTACAGGCACCTATCGGAGAATGAAGAAAGGGGGAGAGGGGGGAAGAAAGAGCAATAGAGAGCGATGGAGAAGCGCGGCGTCCACGTAGAGCAGGTAGCAAGCACGGCGAGATCGTTGGAGTCGCAATCCGGTAGGACGTGCCTTGATGCGCCGTGGTGGCTCGAGATACGTGCGCAAAGATGCTACTTCTTCCGTGCAACTCTACCCGGCCGAGGGGTAATGCTCGGCCACCGGCCACTGCACGCGGCGAGAGTGTGCATCGAGAGCACACCGCCACCGCCGCCACCGCGGCTCTCGAGATAATTTGCCCTCTAGAAAATAACAGGGTGGCGCAGGACGCCGACTGGAACAACGTGCACCGTCGGTCCCGGCCGGGCGCATCGCACCGGCCTTCACGTACATAGATAGGTACTCTTACATACCTCGGCGGAAGAAAGAGAAAGAGGAAAAGAGAGAGAGAACGAAGAAGATCAGCAAACGAACGGAGCCAAGTTCATTCTATATATGGCATCGACCTTCGAACAAAATCGCGCTGATTCGAATTGGTTCCCTGTTTCTAGTCCGAGTTAGAGTTGCGCTTGTTTCGGTCGGTTATCGAAAGTAGCGCGCTCGTTCTTCGCGGGGGGAAGAGAAAAAGAAGACGATGCCGCGCGCGGGAGCGAGAAAGGAAAGGTTATTTCCTCGCGCGCGCAATGAAGTCGAGTGGGAAGATTTACGGGACGGAAAGAGGCGAAGACTTTCGGATTATACTAATAATGATGGCGGTTCGCGGCGCTTTGTTACATTGTGAGGTAGCAACAAAGGACTTTTGATTCCTGATTCTATAGTCCGAGCGGGTGATTACGCCGAAGCAGATGTCACGCGAGATTAGAGCGCGGGAAAAATGGAGAAGCTACCAGGAACGAAGACACCCGTGGTTAACAATTGACAGGTAGTCATCAGTTATCAACGAGTATCCCTGTGTCATCGTCACTGATGGCGTTGCCTGATTGGCAGATGTCAATTCCGTCTCTAACGTCTCTGCGGGCCGCAGTCGAAGAAGCATCCGCACGATGAGGCTGATTTTTCAGACACTTTTCGTCGTTTTACCTTTCGTCGTAGTTCTTTTCGATTCCGATCGACGTGTCGGGGGGGGAGGTTTTTTTCCGTTTTCTGTCTGTGCTAATTTAGGCGACGCGAACGGCCTCACGGAGAGTAACAAAAAGCAAGCATCGTAGATTAACGTGGTCGTGCGATGATCGACGTCCATTAGTATTATTCTCGTGATAGGAGGCGCGACTTGCGATCCTTGTCATCGTCACTAATTGTCGTGCGCCGGACGATCTCGTCGGTACGTCCGATCAAAAGTCCTCTCTCCCCTCCCTTTCCTCCATCGACGAGTCCTACAACTCTGACGGGGCTGATTCCTTTGTGAACGCGCCAACAAAACCAGGGAACTTATTTGAATATGCGTAATACGTGCTCGTTTTCTTCGTCTACTCTTCTATCTTTACATATAAATGTAATATTTTCTAAGTATACTCGTACTATCTGGTTTTCGCGTTTATTATAATATTTTCTAAGTACTACTCGTAGTCCGGACTCAAGAATGTATTGTATCTATAAGTCGAGGAAGTAGCGAATCCTTCCTTATTTACTGATCATCGTCTCACGCCTACTATTGATAATAGCACGTCATCAACACAGTCATCATCAGGCTTGTCATTCTGTCTGCAAACTCGAGAACATGCGATAGAGCGAAGTTTGATGAAGAGAAAAGGACGCCAACGCTAATCATCTCCTCACTCGCATGTTAGGTGACACCTAGGCTCTTTCTATATGATCATTAGCTCTTCGCAATTTGCGGCTGGCAGAAAAAGCGGCGAAGTGCGAGCGAGCCGGGGAACGTAGATGAGTTCTTCCTTCTGTGCGTGCGCGCCACTAACGAGAACAACGAACTCTCCCGTCGTATCCTCCCATTCGTCTCTCAGCACAGCTTCCCTCTCGCGGTCCACCGCTCCACTCGCGCACCCCCATCGCGCTGAGAGACCGAGAGAGAAAGAGAGAGAGAGAGTGAGACTGCCGTGGAGTCATTCGTTACGAGGCCGCGAACAAGAGCAATAAACGTGTCTGAGTGCAGTAACGGGTGATACGTACGACGTGGGCCCGCGGCCCCCACGACCTTCGCTTTATAGGTCTACTTCGGCACGACCCCCCCGAGACTCGATTTGTCAACTCGTTAGTGGAACTCGTTTAACCCCGAGGCCACGTTCCACGCTACGGGCGCTGACCGCCGCTCTCCTCTCTCGCTCTCCCTCTCTTACTTCCCCGTTCCCCTTTTCCCTGTCCCACATCTCTCTCTCTCTCTCTCTCTTGCTCCCTCGCTCAGCTCCGATTTCCAGCGAGGTTCTTCCACGTCGCTGGATAACGCTCTTCTCCTCGAGCGAGAACGAGCTTTTCCCGTGTGTCGCTCGAGAAACATTTCCAGGATGCAGTGTAGAAGGGGCGCGCGAAAGAGGGGTGGTGCTCTAGTTATAACGGCCCGGGCACGAGTGCCACGGTGACGGATGTCGGGCCGTACCCCATTACACGGGATAGAGAGCCATTGGTCACTCCGGCTGAACGTACCTCAAATTGACGAATGGTAATGAGTTCACCTTGTTAAGCGACTACGCGGCCAGCAACGGTTTTCTCCTCTCCTCCTCTTTCCCCCATTCGGCATCGCTCTTTCGCTGCTCTCTCTCTCTTCTCTCTTCCAGTATCGTTTCTGCGGGAATTAAACCTCGATAGCAACGGGGAGTGAGTGCACCTGTGCGGTGGCGGTGTGGAATGGGGCGGGTGCAAGGACGATTCATCGTCGACGTCCGGAATTAAGGGTTGACGGGACGGGGAAGGTCCCGACTCGATATCGCGGGAATGACTTCGCCGTGGAAATACGAAGCACTTCCGCGAACGTAGACAGAGCTTGAGCATTTGTTACAGTTTAGTTTCTACCGAATCTAGCATTTCGCGTTCCTTTCGCTCGCATCGCAGGATGCGATAATATTCAAGTGCTCGCTCGTGCGAACAATTTGGAAATTTGTTTTTATTACAACAATTTAATTGCTGTGTGAAACAAATCTCAATGTTACGTTGTACGAATCACCGGATCGGTGATCATTTTTTGCTTACAGATCCGCAAAATCTTGAAAAACAAAAATTGGAGAAAATTATCTATTATAGAGGAACATACACAATATCACATACCGATCGATCGTGTCCGCGTATACTTTCCGCCGGTCGGGCTGATGTTAACGCGAACGCCTCGCGGGTAAGCCGCCTATCGTATTTCAAGTCGTTACACGAAATTGCTAGTTCCATTGGCGCGATGCACCGGCGCGTCCGGGTTCGAAGGACAGTGACTCGTGCGTTCGTCGTCGACGTCAACCGTGGCGGAGGCGCGGCGCGCACGCGAGAGGCGATAAATTATTAAAGGCCGACGGTGAAGGAGAGGATTCGCGAAGCGTGCGGATCGATATCCTTAAAAGTACACGCCTTCGCTTCGAAGGATCCCCATGCGAGCACCGGTCCGGGTCCGCAATACCTAACGGAGTTTATTCGACATTGTTGAATGGCGGCAGTTGTAAAAATGATAACGGATGACCCGTGAGGCCGGGGGAACTCCCGGGTAATGAAGTACGGTCAGTACAGGCTGGCCCCTTTGCCAAATGCCGGAGCATCTCTCCTAGAGAGCGCATTCCCCTCCGGACGATGTCGACTCGGATTTACGTCGCGTTCTTCGCGCACGTCACTGCAGCCGCCGTTTAGTCCACGTACGTATAAGTTGGTAATTTCTCTTTTGGCAATAAAGAAGAGACGTTTATCTCACGGAAAATAGACTCGAATTTTCGTAATTTTTTTCTTTCACGTGTTTCTGTAATTACTTTCCCACGGGCAATAATTGTCTAGAGCTCTCTTTGATTAGAAAGACTTTTCGCGTACAAACGCGTGAAACGCGATTCTTTTCGTGAATTATTTGCTACCGCGAAGGAATAAATGTCCTCGTCTGTGTAATCGCCGAGTAGTTTATGGGCCGCAGTAACCCGAAAGAAGATCGATGCTTGGGGGAAATGTCGGTGCGAGACGAAGCGATACGCACTGCGAGCTCCATAAAATTTCTCGCTATTACCGGGGAAAAAAAAAGTACAACGCATAGCCTGTAATTAGCACTTGACGATGCATTAGTGTGTACCGCCGTCTTTCCCCTCGCGAGAAACGCCCTTGCAATAAAACTTGAAATGACCAGCCGTCCACTGTTACCCGCGACGAATCATGGCGGGAGAACCGAACGACAGTTCTCTTCCGGAAGACTCGGTTTTATTTTGTCCGATATTGCGCAATCGAACTTCTTCATTGAGAGCACGTTCTCGTCGATGTGTAAGATTCTTTCGAAATAAAAAGTTAAGTAGAAGTAATTTCGAGAGTATTAAAAAAAAAGTTTTTAAAATCCACGGAATATGAGAATCCGAGTTCGGCTCGTTCGGCCAAAAACTCTTTCGCAATAAAATTTTTACTAAGCAGCCTATGAATTTTTGAATTAAATTTAATTCAAATTTAAGTAATTTACAAATGTGAAATATATTTTTTTTATACGTTCAATATTAGCTCTAGTAGATATAGACTCTAATTATTTAGTTACATATTTCTATTTTTTGCAGTTTGAAAATACGCAAACGCGTGTTTTTTGTATCAGAAAAATATATTTACGTTTGTAAATTTAATATTGTATTGCGGGTTACGATATACGCAAAGCTCGCGTGTAAGAAATATCTCTATGGTGAATGGCGACGCGTATAAAAATTTATCGTTCTTCCAGCGATTCCTCGGTTAGCCGAGAGAAATCTTGTCAAATAGCCGCACTTGGCTCGCGGAACGTGCCAATTTGCGCCCGTATTGCATATGGCTTTCACCTCGGGTCTCCTTACACTCCATTCCGACGCTCTCCGCGCTACGACGAGGAAAAGAGTTCGAGCCACG